>JAOBAT010062428.1:0-17376 GCA_026413305.1 Hydrozoanthus tunicans | reverse complement strand
CGTTCTGAGGACATGGCCTATCCAGCGCCTCTTTTACTAAGGATTACAGATAGTTCCATTCTGAGGACATGGCCTATCCAGCCCTTCCTTCTCTGAGGATGGCAGAAGGCTCTATATGGAGGACATGTCCTATTCAGCGCCTCCTTCACTTAGGATGACAGATGGCTCCGTTCTGAGGACATGGCCTATCCAGCGCCTCTTTTACTAAGGATTACAGATAGTTCCATTCTGAGGACATGGCCTATTCAGCGCCTCCTTCACTGAGGATGACAGATAGCTCCATTTTGAGGACATGACCTATCCAGTGCCTCCTTCACTGAGGATGACAGATAGCTCCATTCTGAGGACATGGCCTATCCATCCTACATCCTCCCTCCTCCTCAATATTGAGAACTTGGCCAAGTCAGCGTCTTCTTCCCTCCTTCACTTCGTTGCTGGCGTTGTTGGTTGAAGTTATCTGACGTAATTCGGCTTTCGATTTTGTGTCGGGCCAAAACGTATTCAAAATGCGGCGTAACCAACGGTTTTGTAACGTTTACGTTCCAGCAGCCATTTCTGATCTTTAAAGTATGGCGACAGAAATTCAGCGTCGAATTACTGCCTCCCTGCTGGGTTTCGTTTTTGATCCAAATTTTATAACGCATTGCTTCTGTGCCTGCACTTTGGTTCTGGTGTTTTCTCAGGTACCAAATAAACGTCCCTGGACGCTTATAGCTTATTGATTTTTTTCTTCAACCCGGGGCTCATTAGAACAAGTTCTGGTGCGAACATCAAGTGCTAAAAATTTTAAGATATCTTAACGTTCAGTGTCATGTTCTGATTACAGCACAAGAAGCAAAAATCTAGAGTTCAGTATTCAGTAAATTTGTCCATATCTTGGCTAGCCTGTTGACTTGTTCTAAATTTCTGAGAAATTTATCAACCCCCTTCTCCTCCCTCCCTCCTTCTTATTTTGACCCCCATTTGGTAAACCGTTTATTTGGCAACTGAGAGTAAATTTCTGTAACAACTGGGTTTTAGGAAAAGTGTTCTTAAGTTGTATCTTAAAATCGTCTTGTTGGACGGAGTGCAGTAGGTAAATAGATGTTCTTAAAACTGCTTCTGGAAAATTTGAAAGCCAGAAGGTAACATTTATTCAGCTAAGCCCAAAAACAATATACCCTGAAAATTTCTATAACTACAACGAAACAATCATCGCTATGGTCTTTCAAGTTTTTAAAAATAAACAGTATCTAGCTCAGTAACTCATGGCATCCAGCTTTTTATATAAGAACAATTTTCATTTTTCAGGCCGAATAAGTTCTTATGTCTATGGTAGTTCTCTTTTTAACCAAACTTCAGCCTTAGTGTTCTTATTCCACTTGTTCTGTTATGCGGGTGTTGACTGTATCACACCTTTGGCGAGCTATAGACACCATCATTGCATATACACGAAGAAAACAATACAAGTTTAAACGAACATTGACTTTTATTGAAAGACGAGAATAATATACAAGGGAAGTAATTTTTAGAAATCGAAAAAACGTTAGGTTTCGTAACAATTTATTATTAATTAAATAAAGCAAAGATTCTCTTTAAATTAAATAAAAAGAACAATTTGGATGAAAAAATATGCATATCACTTTTTTCTTATTTTAACAGCAAAGGTGAGTTTTGAGGCAGTTTCGATGCCGACATATAATTTTTTGCAATAGTGTTTTTGACTGTAATAAACAGTTAAATCAAGTCAGTTAACACTACTGAACTAAAACATTACAGAAACTTTACGATCTATACAATGATTTTAATTATTGGAATTTTTGACAATAAAATTAGCTTTTGTATGGCCATGCGTTGTCGTGTTTACTTTTCATAAATAGAAAATATTTCATAGTTTATCAATTCTTAAAAATCCCTTTTACTAGTTGTACCACGGCCTCTCAAAACTGCCTGTTGACGTTTTCGTCTCTCCGCTACTGTCGGGTTTAGATTCGGCCTCAATGCCGGCAGGGAGACGCTCTCTTGACCCAAGCGAACTCGGCTCGTCAGTCTGCAGAACCAAAGATAAAATGAATGCGTTTTCGACTCGAACGCGCGCTCTCATTGGCTAAATCGAGGTCACGTGGATAATTTCAAACCTCAAAAATTCTTGACGATCTGTCGCACTCTCACGTTTGAGGGCGGGAAAATCCGGGCGGGAAATTTGGTGGCCGCGCATACTAAAAATTTGGGATTTTTTCCATACGATATTTTTCCAGTAGCTCCTTCGCTTTAGTAAACATACTGTATAAAATACATATTTTAAAATATTTTTCCTGCTGGTGTAGTGCGGTCGTGAACACGTTCATCTTGTAATAAATTTGTTTTTAACAATTGTGTTTTTTTTGTTTATGCTACATAATAAAACACTTTTAAGTATCACCCTATAAACATTAAAATGCATGACTGAAAAGTCAGAAAGTGCCGACGTTAAGTCAGAGTAGTTCAGCGTAAATCTAAATACGTGAAGTCTTTCAAAACAGCTACTCAGTATCAGTCATAATAAAAGGTGACAGTTAAATGACTTAAAATAAGACGGCAAACTTCACGTGTTTGATGTTTAACTGAACAACTTTCTGACTTTTCTGAGGCGTTTACTTTTAAGAGTATAATTCTACCACTTGCCTAAATTCCTAGTTTTATCAAACACTACTCATTAAAACTCACCTTTGCGGCTGATGTGTGTTCAACTTGGGCAAGGGTCTGTACTCTGTGTGAAGAGATTCCCTATAAAAAGTAAAGAGTATAGGAAAACAGGTGTGTTTACAGACCTGGCTGGAAATTATCATTTTATAAAATGAATAAAACACTGCTACCATGTTTGCACAGGGTATACAATGCAAACTGAAACACGTTTGGGAGAAATCGACAGAAATCTGGCTCCCTGACGTGGTTAGCTTCAAAGCTATTGCAGGTAGCCAGTGTCCTTCCTCAGCTTTGTTATCTTTATCAAAAAATGTTGTAAAAGTTAACTTCGTATAGTTTGTTATTATTATTATTATTATAAATTTCAGTTTATTATAATTTTCAAATAACTTTATAACTATTATATTAATAATTGTAAAGGTATTTGAGTTGCACAAATTGTTGTCACAGAGAGTACAAACACCAAATCCACCAAGGTTTGCACTAGCCTGTGCAAACACATTAGCTGTGTTTTGTTTCTTTTCTAAATTAATATTTTTTTCCCCACTAAACACACTTTATTCAATAATCTTACCAGCAACAATTTACAACTTTTTTTTACAATGTTTTTGAGTTTTTACAACTGCTATGTGCTTAAAATAATTACATTTGGGGTTGTTACATAGTCTTTCTCTCCGTGGTTGAACTTATACTCTTATTTCTGGTATCGGCTGGGTAGACCAGTATTCTTCAAGAAAGTCCCATTTAGATTTGAAACGTTTTTCAGAACGATTTTTGACCGCGATAAAATTTTCTGTGTGATATCTGCGATTGATTGTTTGAAACTTGAAACAGTTGGTACTATGGTTTTCTTACAACAATTCTATAAATTTAATTTACCTAATACTAAAAAATAATTCAATGAGTTTAGGTCTGTGTCCATAAATCCTAGTAAAAATTAATTAAACTAATAACATCAAAACCATGTCTGCAAAGGTTAAAAAAAACCTATCAGCCAATAAGAGCACACTTAATATCGAAATTATCTTATAATTTATAGTGCTAGCACCTGGCATGGGAGGTGGCGGGGCTTGAAATTGCTACCTATAGGTGGCCAATGGCTAGTACCAAAATTTGAGAGCTAACTGCTAGATTTTTTGAACCTGTTACAAGATTGTATGGAACCTTTGCAACTTGTTAACTAAGATTTGTTTTTTAATAGAATTGTAAACAACGACGAACGAATGAAGCTTATCTGCTTTCTTTTACATACAAATCTAGAAAAAAATGCAAAATTCTATACAGTTTGTATACATTAATACACTGCTACTGACACAGTTGTGGTATGAATTAATTACGTGTGGAAAATATATAAGGCTACACTTAGGCTACAAAAATTTTGTGTCTTTTGATTACTTGAAAAAAAAGTACATTTCAAGGCCTAGGTGGTGAGACTTTGAAGAGCTGGTATTACATGAAACTGAATTACTAAAGACAAGAGAACTGAATTACTAAAGACAAGAGTTTCTCTGAAAATAAGAAACAGCTGTGTGTGTTTATTTCTCAGATAATCTTGGTTCTAACTTAGCCAAGACTCAAAATCATTGACTTTGTGTTCAAAAACCCTGAAAATGAAAACCGGTATACAGAGGCTGGATAAACACTCAAATGAAGAAAATATTGGGTCCTTGGATGCCCCATGTTTGGCCAAAACACATAGCCAATTTGCTATGTTTCCAGCATGGTGAACACCCAATGGTGTAGTGTTTATCACGCCTGACTAGATTACAGGAGACGTGGGTTTGAGTCCAAGTTCATTCACAATACCAACTTTTTCAGATGAGTGTGTAGAAAGTAAATTTCACTGTGTGTGTTTATTTCTCAAAGATATCTTTGTTCTAATCTTTCCCAGCCTCAAAATCATTGACTTTGAGCTAAGAATGCAACCTCTTATTAACACTGCATAATAAATAATAATATTAAATTTTCAGACTCAATTATTACATTTCCAGTGTTCTGATTGGTTCACTCAACCTCAGTTATCAGCTTGTATACCGAATTGGCTTATATATAGAACTTGACTGTGTAGTGTTAATAATAATAATATTAATAATAATTAAATTGTCAGAAAAAATAACAGTTATACACCACTAAGTTGGGACACAAAACTAAAATTTACAAAAAGGAAAAAAATATATATATACAAGTATTCTATATAATAAAAAGCTATGTACTATATAATGAAAAACTAATTCAGAAAATTGTAAAAATGACTATTTACAGTAGACTGTTGTAAAGCTTAAATGTGGTTCTAGATTAATTCTAGATCTAATTTTCAAGTATCAGTAAGTGAGGAAAACTCAGCATGTAAAACAATTATTCCATTTATGCTTGTTGGATATGAGACCAGTGATATGCGCCTCTTTGGCTATTTACAATCTCTTATCCAACAAAGTTCTTGGAATAGTTGTTAAATAATGGTATTTGACTGATCTATCACAAACTGATAATGCACAGGAATGTTTTACACACTAGTTCTGTTTGAGCTTATGATCATGAGTATGTCCTACTTACTTGGCTTGGCGATTCACCTCTGGTATGTAGGCCTTTGACATCAGATAAGGGTCCGGTACATTATTAGTATGCGCAAACATTGCATCTTTAAGATCCATTTTAAGTTTTGATAGCTAAAATAGAAAACACTTATTTAAGTTCAACTGTCAGAGAAAAACTTATTATTTTTGAGTGCAAAAAATACTCTAATTGAAACTACACAATATTCTAAGAAAAAAAAAGGTAACTAAAGAATGTAACAAGATTTCGAAAAAAAACTCTAAAACACTTTCACAAAGTCAATATATCTTGACACTTAGAAAGGTTGGAACAAGAATCCTTGTGTTGCCAAGTTTTGATATACATATAAAAGGACCAAAACAATGGTGGATGTTAAGGAGAGATCTTTTTTAGGATGCCCTCTTAATTAGTCTGTGTGTCTCACCTCTTTGGCTTGTTTTAAGTTAGTTTCCTGTTGCTGTTTGATGATTGCATTACATTCTGAAAGAGTCGGAGATCGTGGCTGAGTCTCGCTAGGAATGTGCACCTTTACTTTAGAGTCCCCTGAAAGAGTAACCATAAAGACAACTGGTGTTGTTTGGCCGTCCCGCCTCGGAGGTATATGAGACTTCACATGCTGCTTGGACAGAGAAACAGCATGAATCACTGAGCTATCAATTGTTTGACTTTCTACTTGGTGGGAAGATTTGGATTTTAATTTAACTTTTGCTGAGTTTCTTGATTTCACTGAAGAACTGCTTTTTGCTGATGATGGTGGGGTTGGTTTGGCCATCTTCTTTGCTGAAAACTGCCGCTGGGAACTAGAAGAAGAAAAACACAACTGTCATTATCTAAATCCTTTCTGTTTTAAAGAACATTAAATAGTTAAACCTTAAGTTGAATCTTCTCAAGTAAGGGTGTTAAACCTGAAGTGGGATTAGCAACAATACTTGTCATTTAAAATAACCTCAGAAATAAATAAATTTATAGTCATTGATTATGAGGTTTAAATATATATGTACATTCTTGCTTGAGTTGCCTGTAGCATATCGCACTTGGGATTATCTTATTTTCTTAGAAGAATTGAAAACCCACAATCTCACCTTTTCTTTTCATCCAAAACTTTCTGTTGTGGCAAATTTGTGAGTTTACAAGCACTTTTTGAAGCTGACCTTCTCTCCTTCTTTGCACTGGCAACTTGTTTCTCGTTTGAACTTTCTTGTACTGAAGTTCCATCTGTAGAAGAATTCATTACTGACTAAGGTTACAAGTGAGAATCTTTTACAACCATAACTACAACAGTCAACAATAAATGTGCTAATTATTAGCACTAACTGCAAAGGTCCACTTTTTTTTAAACAGCTATTTGAAAATTAAGGCAACAATCTCTATATGTGCAAATCAAGACAGCTATTGATCGATGATGAATGATTTTAAAAAGTGCAACTTAGGTTAAAAAGTATGTGTAGTATAGTTTTGTTTTGATTCATTAATTGTAGTAGAACAAATGAAATAAAGCAAAAAGAACTAAAAAGAAAATACTCAATCAAAATTAACTTTGAATTTTAAAAGATTAAATATAGTTACCATCTATATTTATATGCTGTATACATTTCACTCGCACAAAACCTTAAAAAATTTTCAAAATTTCAAATTTGTTGCATTTGTTGCATTTCATTTGTTTTCTTATTCGATTGCATCCTATGGCAAAAAATCCTGGTATTTATCTTTCTTTCCTCTTTAAGGTTAGCACTTCTACCCTCTCACATCTACCTGGACTCGTATGAAGTTTATGGATACATTAACCACTATGTATTCAATATCTACCCACCTTTATGATCATGATGTACCTTGCTAACGGCTGTGATGTTATGGTCACTAAGTTCTACAGGGTTTTCAGCTATTGTGAAAAAAAACAAGTTCATAATCACTACAACAATTTTTAAAAACTTGTGAAATTGGTGACAAAATATTTGAAGCTGTTAGCTAGTTTTGAAAACCCTGCATTAAGAAACCACCATCAAAATCAAGTTCCTTATGACCATGAACCAGGGGGTCCTTGGTATTTTTTTGAGTTTGAAAATTTACATGTTTGATATTTTTTAGGACTTAAAATTTGAGTGTTTTTATAGATCATATCTCTGAGTGAACTTTTGTTGAAATCAGCAAATTAGCATAGAATTCATCCAAACATTTTTTCAACAATATCCACCCTCCCCAAATCACACATATATACTTCAGAGTAACCCCCTGCGATTATGAGGCAACAAAAAACTTCTAGTCAGCTATAAATTGATCCACTCTATTTTATTATGATTTTGTGCCTTGATTAGACTAATTATATAATTTTCTTTTTTTACCCTTAACAGCAATTAAGCCAAACGTTTTGCTCGTTCGAAATTTTCAGTTTCAAGTCTTGCTTACTTCAGAGTTACACCAACCAAAGTGATATAATCATAGCTTCTAAACCCTAACAAGAGGTCTGCTAACGTGCAAAATATTGTCTATCTTTCTCGATGGGAATTTCAGCCGTTTTCACATTAGGAGACGGACAAGCCGTCTGAGTGTGAAAACGGGACGAACACGATTTTGGGCGAACAAGTCAACTGAGTTTGTCCGTCTGTTTGTTTGTCTCTTCAGACGATTTTTTCGTCTAGACGAACAAATCGACCAAACAGTCGAACAAGTTGTCCTTGTATCAGGGAAGGAGAACTTGACTAGCATAGGGCGATATCTATCTGTTTGTATGTCAAATGTACACGTGATGTGAGTTTATGAGGGCCAACACAAGACGATTTGTTCGTCTCCCTTTCACATTAAGACAAAACAAATCGTCCGACGACTTGTTCGTCCTCTAAAGTGAAAACGGCCAATTAAATTTTATCGAAGCAACTCCTAAATAATTCAGCAAAATAATTCAGTCTCAAAATGTCTGGGTGCAGACAAACCGAACTGGATAGTAATATGATTAAATATTGTAATAGACAGTAAAAGAATTAAACATTGTTTTACGTTTAAACACTATGCTGAATCTGAAAATGGAATTCGTGAGAACAAATGCGCCATATCATGTTCGGAAATCAACAACAATGAGCAATACGCAAAGCAACTAAGAAAAACGTCCCGAAGAAAAAGTGACACGAATAAATGAATACTTGCTACGATGGTGAAAACAAATCCTGCATAGTTTTAAACAAATCCCAAGTTGATGAAAACACCAGAAGATCTATTGACAACGAAAGTGTTTATCGGCGCTACCATCGACTGACAGCCGTTCGAGAGAAAAGTAAACAAACTACACAAAGGGAACACAATAATACGGTGACATACTCTGTTTTAACTCCTCAAAAATTCAGCAGCTTTTCAAGATTTGCTTTCGATAAAAGTCTCTTAAAAATACTTAAAAGTACTTCAATACCATATTCGACGAACACAATTTTTTCATACCAACCTGGAGCGATATTTATGCCAGTCTTTGCCATGACAAGCTTGAAGTTTAACTCTGTAATTAAACACATAAATCAATAAACGTAAGTTCCTTCACTCAACTAACAATTTTCATATATTCTGAAACATTATTAATGGTCAGAAGCAACATTTTCTAAGTCTTTTTCAAAAGATTCATGACAGGGAAAGTGGCCGCCAAAATATTAACTCTAAGTTGATGCATTGTAAATAATTAATCACAAACCTTTATTCTCAAATTTGAGTTTTTCAATCTCTCTGTGTAAACTCCCCAATGTTTGACTATGTTGCTCTTGTAAGAACTCGAGGCTTTTTTCCAAATGCAAAACCCTTTCTCTCGAATCAAATTCATGTCCACTTGAAGGAGCTGAAACAATCCTCCCAAGAACTGGAGAAGTGTTGAGCGATTTTTGGTTCGATTCGGTCGGTCGAAAATCCTCTGCTGTTTCAGATGGTCCCGCCTGAAAATTTATTGGTTGAAGGCGGTCACGATTTATCGATCGCTGCTCTTTCTTCCTTTGTAAACCACTCCTTGACCACGACGGCAAGTTTTGTATGGGCGGCAGCGAAGAAGATTGTGTTGGTGGTTTGGCCATCGCGTGTAGCGCTGACTGCATCTCCACTTCGGCGCTGTGTGCTTTCGCTAAGCTATGAATGAGAATGAAAGCCCCAGACTTTGCTTCCAAGCAGCTCTCAACTCAAATCATTTTTTCTCGTCTAGCTGAACTTAAAATGTAACTTTTACTGCAAAGGCAAAACACACTCTTTCTAAAAACCTAAACATCCCCTCTCTTCTCATCGAGGTTCAAGCGATATACTTCGATTTGTAGCGCGCATGTCTCGTTGCCTGGAAACCAAATCTCGCTGAAGGACGCCGCGGTAGGATCAAAACAGTTGGGTGCCTAAGATCACAAAAGCTGGCCTGCGAAATTCTTTCCATGCCGGCCGTCTTCAGGCAAGCGAAAGAAAAGCAAGTGCTGAAAGCAGGAAAATTTTGGAAAGTTTACCGAAGCTTGAATAAAGAAACGGGAATAGAATGAAAGAAACACAATCAGAGGTTTCAAGGGGGGACTGGGGATCAGAAGAAACGTTGTTCAGAGGAGAACTACTATTAAACTAAAGTTAGAATAATATCGGTACAAGGTTGTATTGACAAACTTTCACGCAAAAATTATCACATGTGATGAGTGGAGTTGCTTGCAAACGAACGGAGCTATCTTTAAAAACGGGAACAAAGAGAGAGAAGGAGGAGCAGGGAACAGAGGGAGCAAGCTAACAGAGGAAGAGGGAGCATGTTCGAGCCCCGGGTAGACCACTGTGTTGTGTCCTTGAACATAAAACAGAGAAAGAGGGAGCAGGGAAAAAGGGATCTGAGAAACAGAGGGGGAGGGAGCAGAGGAACAGAGGAGGGAGTTGGGAAACTGAGGAAGAGAGAGCAGGGAAACAGAAAAAGAGGGAGCAGGGGAATAGAGGAAGAAAGAGGAGGGAAAAAGAGGAAAAGGGAACAGGGAAGGGGAGGAAAATTAATAGGAAGGAGAAGGATAAATGGGAGAGGGAGCTGAGGAAAAGGAGACGAAGGGGAGAAGGTTCAGGAGAAGGTTAATGGGAGGAGCTGAAGAAGGGGAGAGGAAGGGAAAAGAGGAAGAGGGAGCAGAGGAAGAAAGAGCGGTTATTCTGTTCGCCTCGTAACCCAAAAATCTCGAGTTCGAGCCGCGGTTAAACCACTGTGTTGTGTCCTTGAACAAGACATTTTGGTCGACTTGTTCCAGTCGACTCAGCTGTACAATTAATTGTACCAGTTCTGCTGCATAGGGACTAACCAGCGATAGTTTAACTTCCTGTCCAGGGGGAGTCAAAGACTCTCATCCGCTCAACACTAGGAAAACGGAAGATAAGCGCCGGCCCTATGAGCCACTTAAGCTCGAGAAAAGATTTAGCTTTAGTAACTCCGCGGATTCAACTCGTCCGCAAACGGCCCTCAGTATGGAACATCAATCTAAGGTTAACATACATCAAGACAACGGCACTCAGTTCAGTTCAACTTTTTAATATTGTAAAAATATTTCTAGCAAATATACAAGATTCTTGATAGTGTTCATTAAATATATTATATAAGAACTGTAACAAATTTTGCACAACTAATTACAAAATTGCAGATCTGTAATTTGTGTAAAAATTGCATAAATATATATAAAATGTCCGCCGGGGATCGCACGAAATGCATACGTATATGTACAAACATTAAGGAAAGCGGACGTGTGCGATAAAAACGACAATTTCAAATTCTAATATCCTACTGCAAAAAACGAGTGGATTCTGTTTACAAACGCGGAAGGAATTGTGTAATGGCCAACTGCAAAGGTGGGTGGAGGTGGGAGATATATGTAGCTACTAGATGTGTTCGTATGGACGTTTGTTTTTTCAAGTCTCTTAACTGGAGAGAAATCGGTTGCCACCAATAAAAATTGATGAAAACTGTTCTTACTATAAATGGAAGCAACTGCATTTATCACATATGGTGCAACTGACGCACAACCATTATAAACATATATGGAAGCAAGTACCATACAATCCATTGAACACCATATAAGGAAGCAGCTACCATACAACTCCTTAATACGTATATAATTATCGAGTATGGCTTTTTGATCTGTAACTAACCGCGTTCTGTTTGGCTATTTTGGCCAAGAAAGCGAATTTACTATTCATATATCTCTGATTACAGCTTTTTCTACCAGTTGTGTGAACAAGCACTAAGACAATTATCAAACTGTGCTGAGCTTTAAGTCTTCTTAATATAAAAATACTAGTGTTTTGTAAGGAATGGAATTGGGAGAAGGAATTCAAACCAAACGACCCCCCCCCCCCGACTACACCTCTAGAGTTGGATGGCCTTGTCAAAAACATCTGACAAAATATATTCATCTAAACTATCGCGGCCAAAGTCTTCCGAGTTCTACTAATGTACTTCTTCCACTATAGCAAGGAAAAGGCGGGATCTGCAAGGGAGAAATGTGAAAACGAGTTCGTTAACAGCCTTGTCAATGATCGAACGTTTGCGCATGCGTAACTAATTGAACATATGCAGAGTTTAGATAAATGTCGAAATTTCTGCAAAGAGAAAAAGACTTCTCAATTCTGGACTTAGCCCCCTCTGTTTTACAATTAAAAACCAAACCTAGGAACAGCCAACTTTTAAAAAGCAATTTTTCTCATGTCAACTTACGTCTCCCTGTGTCATGAAAGAATATTTTTGTTGTTCTATTTACATTTATGTTTTATGTAAAACTTTTTATACATTGTACTTGCCTTAATTAATCACACCAGCCAACATTTTATAGACAACCTATTTATATTATTTCCTCGCAACTGAAGATGATTATATGGTGATCGAGACATGTCTTGCTCGTTAAAAAGGTTGTCTTTTTTCATGAATGCATTTCAAGTCTGCTTCTTTTACGCTCTTTTGGAAATCTTTTAGATTACAAAGAACCTAACTTTTCTGCTGGTTTTTAATAGTCTATTTATTTATTTTTATTCTTACTTATTTTCAACAATATTTAGCAGACCTGCCCAGTTCGGCAGAGCTAGTTTAAAATAAACTTACAGTTACAAACAAAAAAAGAAAAAATGTTTACAGTAAAAAATTATACTATTAAAGAAGAGATAGGCGAGAAACATACCACATACATAAACAGTTTTGATATAAAACAAAATAATCGTTCAGGATTTAAGAAACATTTTACGCAGGTCTTGAATTTTGTTAAATCGTGAATTCTCCTTAGTTCCAACGGTAGAATATTCCACATTTTTGCACCGCAGAACCTAAAGGACCCTTGAGCTTTGATAGTTTTAAAGAAAGGCCGACGGAGCAAATCATTATAGCGTGTATTATTTGCGTAATAATCGCACGTGACTAAACTCATTTGGCAGATATGGTGGAGTAATTTTTCTTTGAAGAAATTTTCTCAACAAGATAGTGCAGCCAGGACATTCAACAAGCTTCCCAATGATATTGAAGAATGTAAAGATTTCAATACCCTTAACAATAAGTGCAAAAGCCATCTTTTAAATCTAGCTAAAACTGATATTTGTATCAACTTTTTATCCTACGCATTTTATAATTTTATTCCAACTTAGATAGCTTTGTCCTAAACACACCATTCTGTAAATAGCATAGCTTTTCTTTTCTTTAGCTTTATTCTAAACATACTATTCTGTAATTGCATAATTTTTTGAAAATTTTATCTATCTTTATTATTGTTATTATTATTATTATTATTATTATTAATATTATTATTTATGTACACCACTCTCAAAATTGCACTGTTTAATTAACATAGATGAGCTACTTGGTGGAATGTTAAAAACCTTTATTATTATTATTATTATTATTATCATTATTATTTTTATTATTATCATTATTGTTATTATTATTAATCACGCGTTAGCGCCTTCTGCTAGAAGTACGGGATAGTGTCAAGCATGCTGAAACTGCTACCATGCCGTTCTTGTTACGCATGAAGTAAAGCTAATAGATGAGCTTACAAACCAACCCGTACCTGACGTTCAGCAGGACGAAGACTGCAGCGACGCCATCTTGGCGAGCTGCTCCCGTCGGAGTTTACGTCGCTTAAGCGATTCTTCCCCCGAAATGTCTTTCATTTCCAGATTTTGCGAGGGACTTCTATACACATGGTTGCTATGGTTACTGCTCACGTGGTTACTCATTAGTATAGTGGCGGCTTGTTCAGCAGCAGATTGCCTCGCCCCAGTACTCTGTGAAGACTCGCTGCTTTCCTGCGATGACAGCGAATCTGCCCGCATGCGCAGAGCAGATACCATTCGCTGCCTGTTACCCACCGAGCTTTTCCGCGCACGCTCCATCTGAACAGCGAGCTGCTCAGCATGATTCGAAACCAGTGCACTTCTTTTACTGATCGGTTCTGAGTTCATCAATGCATTCCCCGCCACTATTTTCACGTGGTTTGATTGAGGCTTGATCGACTGATAGTTCTCATCACTTGAGAACTCCTCCCCATCGCTGGATAAACTTGCCCTGTGTCTCGAGGCCGGGCGAGATCGATGATTGGACAGCGATCGATCACGTGTCTGATCACCCGATCTAGAGCGTGATTGAGACCTCGACCTTGAGTTGGTAACCTTCACCAATGGAACACTTTGAACAGTTTCGTCCTTTACTCCAAAATGTCTCGTCCCATTTGGTGTTAACAAATTGTTAGTTCGGGAATTCGTGAGCTGCTTTGGAAGGGGTTTGTCGGTCTGCTGTGAGCGCAGTGAGTTGATACTCCCACGAGATCTTTGCGAGCTCGAACTAGTTGACCTCAAAAACATACCGGCTTTCTGTTCTGAATTAGAGGTAGCATCAGCTGGTCTCGATTCCGTTATGTCTGAGTAACTATCAACATCACTGTCTGCTTGCTGTTCCGGCTTGGAGTTAACAGGAGCGTCTATGGATGAAACCTTCAACGGGATGTCATCAACTGACGAAACGCGTAGCCGTGGTCGCTCGTCAACGGAGGAAACTTTCAGGTTATCAAGCGCAGATAAACTCAAAATAGATCGCCTGGACGCCCTGTCGCCATAGCTACTGTCACGACTGAACGAAGTGTATCTGAGAGAACTCGTGTTGTGACTCAGCCGAGCGCCCGGGCCTGCTAGTGCTGCACCTGCTTTGCCCGCCGGGAAATCACGTGCGACACGGCCGTTCTCACGATCACGCAGGTGTAGCATGTTGATATCACCTGGAGCGCTCTTCATGCTGCGCACGGTTATCACGCTGGCCGTGTCGCTAATGGATTCCAGATCGTCATACTGGTAGTCAGAGCCACGGCTTCGTAGATCTAGTTCCGAGCCAAGGGATGTCGATATAAGAGACAAATTGGATACCAGGCTGGTAGCTGACCGTGCTTTGCTTAGCGGGCGCATCTTTGGTTCGTCTGGTGCAGCGTCACTCGAGTCTGTCGTGAGCAAAACAGAAACAAAAATATGAACTTTTCCATGTCTCAACTAACTTGCGTTGGTAGCCCAACCAGTTTACTACAACGAATGCTGCAACCTAGTCACTGTTTATTTAACAATTGAAACACGATTTAGAACTTCTATCGGCTGTCAATGTCGATAACAACTAACGAGTATTCTATTTGTTTTAGTAGAAATATCTCAAGAACAAACAACAGAACTATAGACAAAATTTTTAAAATATAAGCAAAGTTTTAATTTTCTCCAAACAATTAATGTCGGTGTGAACAGTTTTCGCACGCAGGTGTGCTCGGCAGTCTGTCGAGTGAATGCGTCGGATTGAAAAATTTCAGACGTTTTTCTGGTACCTAGGTCCGGCATTGAACCCTGCCTTCTGCACGACAGACTGGTGCCTTACAAACTGGGAAAACCAAACGTCAGAGAAAGCAGTTGAGAGGGTCTTGACTATAGGCAGTCACACCCATCTTCGATCCGAGATAACCTCGGATAACAGTTAACAGACAATAACACTAGGGCTTGATTGACAATTTGACACTAGTTCTCCGGCTAAAAATCATCCACTAAGCAGACTAAGCTAGAGAGATCAAAGTCCATCTAAAATCAGCAACTTAGCAAGGAAAATGAAAAATATACGGACCTGTCAGAGCGCGGAGAGACTGCACTGTACACTGGATAGCTCGACGACTATTGACCTTGCCTGACCTCAGCATAACTTCGTCTTTCCCTACACCAATCAGGTCGAAGCCGAGCGAGGACAACAGCTCGTGACATCCGGGAGTCCGCCACAGCGACAGCTTGAGAGGGACTTGAACGTTACCCATGTTTTTGGCAAACCAAGTGAGGACTTCGTTGAACTAAGGAGAAGGAGACCGAGGTTCAGAATATAGCGCCTGAAGAGCAAACCCTGAGTGGTACACGCGATGAGAAAAAAAAAGAGAGAAAAAAAGAGAGAGAAAAAAAGACGAGAGAAAAATGAAGGGAATCGACAAACGAACGAACGAACAAGTAACTAAAAAAAAAAAAAAACGAAAACGACAGAAAGAAAAATAGAATAGAAAAAAGAAAGAAAACAAAAATAAAAACAAGTAAAAGAAAGAAATGGATGAATGAATAAATGAATTAAAAATGGAATGGACGAATAAATGAATAAATAGTTAAACTAATAAATGAATTATAATTGAGCTGCCGGATCAATTCCAGGAGATACCAGGCTGTCCGGTTATGGGACAACCTACCAAACAACTTAACAAATTTATAAAAAGTTATCAGAGTTTTAAACAAGAACTAAAGGAATTCGACCTTTAATATATTTCTCAATTTTTACACACATTTTAATTAGTTATGTTGCAAATAGTTTTACACAAAATTTATTCTTTTTATCAATATGTATCCTGATTCACCTGAAAACCAGTTCTTGATAGCTAAATGCAAATCACGTTAAATAAAGTATTGTATTATACTGTAAATAAATGAACAAGTGAATGTATAATGAATGAATGGTTGAAATAATGAATGAGTTTATAATGAAAGCGTAGAGGAAGCAGATTTGTAAATACAGTTGAGGAAAAGGACAACATTTTTAGGCTACAAAACATGTTTTGATCTGCCACTGATCATCTTCACTTGTAAGGGACTAAATTTACATGCACTGCTTGTAAAGAGTTAGCAACTGATATAAGCAGGAATTAATGTTACAATTGTACTTACCTTAATTAATCATGATAGTTAAGGCTCTATTCAATTCAATTCAACTCAATTCAATTTTTATTTTGACTTCGTAAATGTTTACATGATTAAGATACACCACTGGCCTAAAAATAGTACAGAACTAATCGTGGTAGTTCAGTGGTTACAGTTGATATACGTTTTTAGCTAGAATATTGTAATACAAGGCATATCAACCATGTTAAATTATTTGTAGACATAATTTTAACAGTTTTTACATTTAAGGATTCAAACAGTACTGATAATTTTATAAACGATAAGGTACAGAGAAAGAAAAAGAAAACTAACGTGATAGTAATACGTGTAGATTTGTACTTGATTTTTAAATGAATAGACCTTTATAAGCAGTGCGTGCAAATTTAGTCCCTTGTAACTGAAGTTGATCAATGACATGATTGAAGCATGTTTTGTAGCCGAAAAAATGGCTTTCTTTTCCTCATAAGTATAATGAAAGGCATAATCCAATTGTTAACTAAGTAAGTGCGTAAGAGAAAAGCAAGACAGACGAAACAAGTTACCATGGTGATCAGAGCTGCATTCACCAGGGGGGCACCAGCCAGTTTGGCAAGGGCTTGTAGAGTGGTTGGGCTGAGTCCTGCAACAACAATTCAGAGCATAGTATCAAAATTCTTCAACTACATTAACTATGGGATCGACCAGCTACTTTTGTTTGTAACCAATTCGAATAAGCGAGTTAGAGTTAAGTGATTTGTATAAAAGATTTAATCCTTGCGAAACCTAAACCTGCTTATAAAAACGCGCAAAGAGAATCTGTAAACTTCAAATTTGATGTATTCATGGTCTTGTTAGTACAAGGAAGTTGTACTTTGACCTTCTCTGAGCCTCCTTTATATGGGTTAGGTCCACTCGTGCCTCCCACCACTGTGGACCCGGGATCGAGTCCTGGTTTCCGCATGTGGGCTGAGGTTTGTCGATCTCAATCTGACTCCGAGGGTTTTTCTCCGGGATCTCCGGTTTTCCTCCCTC
>JAOBAT010062417.1:0-24839 GCA_026413305.1 Hydrozoanthus tunicans | reverse complement strand
AATCACGAGCCCCGTTCGCTGGCGAACGGGCGGTTTCCAAACTTCAAAGGCATGTCTGCAAGCGTTTCCTTCTCCCCTCTCCCCCACCCCAACCTTTCGGTTATTTCTCTCGCCCCAATTTTCGCGCGACCAAAAAAGAAAATCTCACCAAAACTCAACGAAAACGCTTGCTACGCAGGCTAGATCTGTTGGGAACAGGTCATTTTTTATTGTGTTCATTTATGCCATTAGAAGTTGTAGACCATTGCATATAACCATGGTAAAAGTCATTATATCATTGTGCAAAACTACGTGTTACACAACTCGGTAATGCAGAATGTACTCGTACTAATATTGTTTACGACAACAACATTCGATCACATATTCATTGTATCACTTGTATGAGCTCAATTATCAGATAAACGACTACAACCGGTGGAGAAATAGTGAACGGTTAAAAACCTCGAACCTCAACAGCTTTAGAGACCAGTATCAAGGTGTATCTCAGTATATCAATCAAAAATGAAATCAGTATACCATTTTATACAGTTAGGATTTTACCTTATTTAACTTCTCCAGCGTAACAGTTGTTTTCGATCGTGGTTTGGTGTCTGAACCTTTGACAGTAGAACATTGATTTGGTTAGAATGAAAATGGATCAACATACGGCGCTTATTTGTTTGAAAAGCAGTGATGGTTTTGGTCAATTAATTATACATTCAGTATGGAAAAAACCGAAATCCTTCATCGAATGTTTTTGTGCGAAAAGTATACGCCAGATTATGGCTGTTATGTCAGTTACAACAGCACGACGACAACAACAACAACAACAGTTTAGCAATACAGATAGTATTCACAATTATTCATTTCCCGATTTAAAAAATCTTTAGCACTTGTGAAAATATAGGAAGCTCATGGGCTCTTTTAGATGGCTAAGAAATTTTCAAGATGTACTTCAAAGTATCTAAATACTGGATAACAGTTGTCTTAATGAATTACCGTCTGGCACGAGGTAATCCTTGTTTCGGCTGAACGGTCCACCTCCGACAGCGGTGAACGCCCTGACAGCCACCTCGTACCATTCCCCCACTATAAGGCCCTCGACGTCTTTGTACAACCGCTCTGTCTCAACTCTCGCGGTGACGCCGATATCTTTCTCCCGGTATCGTATTTCGTATTTCGTTATCTTTCCATTTTGTTGATCTCTTCTCGGAGCAGACCAAGACACTCGCATTGTACCACGGGAAGGAGATGTTATCACCGTATCTGTGGGAGGACCACTTGGTCCTGAAAATTCACAACGACCAGTTATATTTTAGTTTGAAAAAGAAATCTTAAGTAAAGTAGCTGAGGTGAAACTTTCCAGGAGAAGTCTATAAGCTCAATGGTGTCTTTTGAAGCAGTTCCAAACACCGTACCAATAAATAGTCCTACAACAGTAACTGTACCTAGAGTTAGTAAAGTGCTGCCGAATACCTTTTGAGCTTTATCTTTCTCTTTTATTGCAACGAAAACCTGGCTTGTCTTTGGTTTTCAGACTCCTGTAAAATTTTAAATTTTTTTTGTAGACGTCCAAGGTCGACAACCGATGGTAAAAGAAAGAATGACCACGTGACTGGCTCGTGAAATGACGCCCGCCAATCAACCATGATACATTGCACGACAAGACGTCATTTTACCATGTTGCACTGCGGGCACTCTCACTACCAGGCCTTTGCTCGGAAACGAGATCAATATCTATAGAACCCATCGTTGAAAACAAATTCGTGGCCAAGAGATGATAACAAAACAGAGATTATGACGCTTCCTCACTGCGTCGGCAGCAATCATGGTCCGCGTGAATATGTTCAAAGGCGCTTAGCGAGCAACGGTCAGTTTACCCCCAGCGGACCGCATACATATATAAACATAAAAGCGGTCCATGTATGCTTTTAATCGTTTTGTCGACCCAGGAAGGATGGAAAGCTTAATGAATTATTAATGGAAAAAGTCGGTCGAGGATCGAACCGGGGACCTTGGAATTGGTAGGCAGAGGTTTACCACTGCGCCTGCGCCAAACCCTTCGCAATAAAATTACACAACAGATTACGATTGCCTCATTAACTGAGAAGGGCCTGTATATGTTTGTAAGAGCTGCTAGGTTCAAGTGAAGGAAAACACTTACTCTCTTCGTCGGTCACAAAGGTCAGCGGCATGCTGTATGGACCTAAGTCTTTATCCACATAATAAGGCGCTACCTCCAAACTGTAATTGGTATAGGGCAATAACCCAGTAATATTGCCCTGGTATCTACTTCCGGCAAGTTTCGATGATAATCTTGTCCATTTAATCGTGTTCCAAGCAATGTCCTTCCGGCGCCTATACCGGACATAGTACTCAGCCGTGTCGTTCGGTTTAGGATCCATAATCCTTATCGAACCCAATCGTGACGTAACAAATGTGATCGTCACAAGAAGCCGTGGGGCTGTAAGGAACGCAAAAATAAGAAAAAAACTCAAATGAAATATCAATCAATTCATTAAACAGGAAAACAAAGATTTAAAACAAAAAAAGATTTAAAACAAAACTATTTAAAAAAAGCATCACTAGATACATAAAGTTGTAAATTAGAAAAAAATACGTTTTATCACTGAAAAAAATAGTAAATTTCGTGACGGTATATAACGTCACTTCACTTTTCTAGATCCAATACTGTGGTTTAGCAGAATTAATTGCTGAGGCAACATTATTCTCGTATAAACACACATAAAGACGGTAACCCATACATTACTTAGCGTACAAACGTCTCAAATTGCCCATAAAGACGCACAGCGAGGGTTTGTAAACCTCAAACTTAACACGAGTACACAGTGTTGTTAGTACAAGGAGGAGTTTTACCAACTATTGCCTTTCCTGAGTTTCTTTGAGCATTGTAAGGTTCGCAATGCATTGTGGTAGAATGTGCAGCCGCCATGTTTTTCGGAATGTTCAACCGATCGTATGATTGCCGAGCGGCTCGTTCCAGCATGTGCTTCCAGAAAACACACGATGGAACCAACTTTTTCATTAAGATAAAGCAACCGTACATGCATAAAAAAACGTCTCAAACCATAGTTAATCGAGCGCATACCTGTGTTCAAACCTCTTTGAAACCAACAAGCAACGGTTAAGAACGCCAATCTTTTCTATTTTAATTTATTTCAACTTCATTAAACGTCTTTAGTTGTACTTAAAGTGCAGATAAAGTGAAAATTTTATTATTTCAGTGGAAAGACCTTGCTAAATGAGAAACGGTGAAAAAATGTTGCTAAAATCTTTCCTGGTTCTTGAGATATTAACGATTAAAATTTTCATCTGATGACGTCTTGAGTGGTTTCAACAAATTTGCATTTTTTCAACATCTTCTGCCAATCCGTAACACTTGGGTGTATTTTAGCTAAAGTTGGATTATTGATGTATCCGAGGCAGATGCATCATCAGTCCAAGTCTGGCTCAAACCCACCCAAATTTTACGGATTGGCAGCTGATTTTGAAAAAATGCAAATTTATCGGAAACACTCATGACGTCATCAGATGCAATTTTTAAAAGTTGATATCTCGAGAACCAGGAATGATTTTGGCAATTTTTTCAACATTATTCCTCATTTAGCAAGGTCTATCCACTGAAGTAATAAAATTTTTTTCTTCATATGCACTTAAAATGTTTTTGCTTGGCTAACGGCCACATTCTAAAGAAGAGGCGACACACTATTGAAGTTGAATTCCAAGAAACTAAAAATGTTGTCATAGCAATCAAATTTACTATATCAAAAACTCATCGTTCGTGACTTATTTATTTCAACCTGCGCTTACATTAACAAATCCTTGACAGTTATTGTTATATACTTAGACTTTCACTGAACAAAACAAGCACTGCAATTGGTTGTATCTTGGTCACGTGCCAAAAAGTACAATTCCGCAGTTGTTGCCTGCGCGCTGTCTTTGTTTGTTTGATTTTGCTTTATGATTGTTTGAGAAAAAGTTTTAATATACAACAACAGTTCCTCGGGAAACAACTTTTGTTTTTACTCGAGTCCTGATTTTCGGGACTGTCGGGACAACAAAATTAGCTGTTTCACTGAGAACTATACTTTAAGTGTATAATGTTACAATACTGAATTAACACGTGATACTATTTTTTCTCAATAAAAAGACGGGTACTCGTGTTTTAAAACCAATCAATTTATGCAGTAACTACGGTCAGCAGTTGATTCTGATTAGAAACATACTTATGAAGTAAAGAGGAATGAAAGCGTTTTAACTTACCGAAAACAACCAGGTGAATATTTCTGGACGTGTTTGTGTTAACACCCGGATACCACGCCACACATTTTATCAGGGAACCGCTGTCCCTAAACTTAACCCTTGGTAGGCTCAAATAACTTACAACAGAACCATTCTTAAACTTTCCCGGCTCGGAGACATGAAGTGCAACACCATTTTTTAGCCACAACACCCGCTGACCAGGCTGTCCGGATATCACACACGTAAGGTTCAACGTGTCTCCCCTGGTTACATTTTTAGTAGCACTTGGGGGGCTGGTTGTGGGAACACTCCCTGGGGACAAGGAAAACAGAGGTTCAGTACACGATACACTCACGTGATTAAAATTAATGGTGGTCTCTGGTTGGATGCATTGAATTGGGAGGGGGTGGTTGTTTAAAATGGAAATAAACAACAGAGAGGTTTTGTGGGCTAGCTATTCGGCGATACTGAAATAAGACACTGAAAGACTGCAGACTGAATCCAGTTGCCTAACATTTCTATCTCGACTGAGCTCTCCCGACTCCAACTATGTTTTATTACGCCATGAAAACACGGAAAAAGTTTGCTTTTTCTTAAATATTCACTTACGACCCAAGAAACTTTAAACCAATCACCTGAATGAGTTAGACTATGATTATAAGGAACCTCAAAACATAAGATACAACAATAAAGGCGGCGCTGAATAAAAAAAACCCTTCTTTAATATTAAGAATATCAAATACTAAAAGTAAGTGGAAAAAATATTCTATGTCGGGTTCTTGTAGAAAACATATGTACCATTCTTTGTAACTAGGTTAGTTCAAGGAAGATCTACCACAAACTCAGCTTAGTTGTTCAAACATGACTGCAGTAATGTTAGATCAAACAATGTTAAAAATAGCTTAATAAGGTGGGAAAAAATACCAGGAACTACTATGTAAAACAGATAAATTTGCAGTTAAAAACACAGATTTAAATGCTGATTTGAACAAAACGGATGGCACATCGATCTGGAACACAATACAAGCAGAGTTTTACTCACCTTTCGTTGGCCTGCAAAGATAAATCTCTGTTCTCATGCAGGCTTTGCCAAATTCGCTGTGACTGACTATTATGAAGCGGATATAACGAGCATATACTCGGTTGGCCAACCTCTGGGGCTTCACCGTTTCATTATCAAAGTTTGCTTGGAGAAGCTGCGGAGAAAAATATATTAAAATAAGTTACACTCTGATCCTAAGTCCATTGTGGATGTGTTTGAAATTTCAACATCAACATGACAGATTAGTTTCTCATTAAAGTCCCTATCAAGCTTATTTTTTTAAGCACCAGATGAAAAGTAGAACCTTTAATAATAGTAATTTTTGAAAATAAAACCTTTTCACGCCGTTTCTGTTACATTTTTAGACTTGAAGCGTGCAATCATGACGTAGCAGGAGGCATAAAGCAGAGACAATCTTTTTTATCTAAAAACATTCAATTTTGGCTACAACAGTCACATTCTTATAACTTTAATTAATGAATTATTCCCTTGAAATTGTTTGAAATAACAATATTATGACATTCTTTAACATAAATTTATTTTTTAAACAAAAACCACACAACTCGGTACCAGTGCCCGGCCTGCTCGGTCAAAATTTACATTCCAATTTTTTTTTCTTAAAAAGCATACTTAGACGTGGAAATTTTCTTTGGTTATTCGAATTGACAACAGATGACAACAGTTTTACTCCAAAAAGTAAAAAATAAGCTTGATAGGGACTTTAACAGGCCAACCCAATCTGGGTAAGGCTGCCTATTTTTAGTTAAATACCACAATATCAATGTCTTTAAAGTAAGGATAAGAGAGGATAATTTTAATTTCCTCGATCGAATGTCGCGTCCCATGTGTTTTCAAGGCATCTATAAATTGAATAAGGGTGATTACAATGAAAAGAGGGTTATTGCCTTAAGCTTTGTTAACAACTTAACGTAAGACCAAAATGGTGGGCTTGTTTGCTTCCACAAAAAGCTAACTACTTGTACACGTTTTCTTTTCTTCCACACCCCAGCCTCGCTTTGAAGTCAACCCCGTTTAAACGCCCGTCAACGTGAATATGCTCTAGTATACATTACTCGGGATCAACATTCCAAAAAATCAAACCGAATATCTTAATAAGACACAAAGTGAGTAAGTACGTGAGTGAGTGAGTGAGTGAGTGAGTGAGTGGGTGAGTGAGTAAGTGAGTGAATGTTAAGACACAAAAATTTGGGCCCGCCCCATGGGTGTCTAACCTCAGAGAAATGACAGTATAATAAATATTCTACCTTGGCCTTCCCGTTCTCGGAATATGTTCTCCATGTATTTCCATCGATACTGTAATTCAAATACAAAGTCTTGACCCAGTTTTCGCGTGGGTAGCCTTGTGTTGCTGTTTGGGAAACGGCTTCAACCTTGCCAAGATCCACCTAGATACAAAATCAAAGCCATATTTTGAGACATCGACATCATTAGGGCGTAACAGTTATCTGACACGTAATTACACGCAGCGTTTGGTATGTCAGGTATTAAAACATGCACTCATATGGGACCCTTTCAGACGGAATTATGCGTCTTTAATTTAGGAGAATCTTGCTTTTGGTAATTTCTTGTTTACCTAAATCGAACAAAGTCTTAATTCTCATAACTAAGTATACAATGTAACATATTCTGCTCCAGTAAAATAAAGAAGAGAAATTAGAAGCTGAGACAGTGGTTGCCATGACTGGTCGGGAAAGATCAGCCGTGAGGGGAAAAAGACAAATAAGGTTCTGTGGTGTGCGGTGTTGTTTTTGCATCGCCACCTTGACGCATGTTACAGCAAAAGTACTCATATGAACACCTATCAGCTACTAGTATGAAGTTGACTCAAGTGCTAAGATAGCAGGTCTTCTATACATAAGCGCCAGACGGGACTACCCTAAGGAAAACCTTTTTCATATCAATTTTTAGGTGTAAGGGGTAATGCAAGCTGTAGTGTTCTTTCTGATCTTAGCGTCCACTATTAGTGGCTGCTAGTTACTTTAAACGTGCATGCGTGGTACTTGCACCATTTTCGCTTGTAACGGCCTTCGGCTTGAAGTAGACACGTGCATCTACTCTACACATATGCAAAAAAAAATCATGAAAATGCTGATACTGACCTCTAAGTATTTGTTCTGATCCTCGTCAGCTGCGCACCAAGCCCCCCAGTGTGGTGTTTTTGTCGTCGTGTTGTACCGAAATTGGTTGTGCAACCGCGCCTCAAATGGGTAATGTTCGTTCCAATGAGAGGAGGCTGTTATTTGCGAATTCGGAATTCGGCGATCTTGCAACCCGGCAGCTGTCTTACAGTCTATGAATTAAAACAATTCCAAGGCTAGTTAAACGATGGACGACCACATACCATGATGCTTTGCAGGTTGTGTGTTCATCTCTAATACTCGGTGTTTAGTGGAAAAACACGTGTCACCCACTTCACAAACGTCAAATTGAATCTTCAAAGTAATGGGAAACATACGTTGGGGCCAAAATCTAAACTAAACGGTTCACGAGTTGAAATAAACAATGGGCCGGAAGGTATTGCCAAAAAACGATGACAAATAAATCATATTATAAGAACTGAAAACTCTTTTCTTTTGGTCTTTTCCTCAATAACAGATCCCTTGGTTGATCAGTTCTCGATTTTCATTGTCAAATGCCTTATATGAAATGCTTTTTCTATTCAAATTTTATTACATGGTTTGGCCGTATGCAAGCGCTTGTCAAAACCGTAGTTGCGTTTTGCCAAGTAGTAGTTTTATTCAAACACACCAGTGGGCGGATGCGGTTTTTTCAATCTTTTTCTCTTCAGTTCACAATTAAAAACACTAATGTTCTTATGTGTGCCGTTTGGTTTAGGTCGCTACGTAGCCCTTACGAGTGATGAAACAGCTGTCTGACACTGCAAATTTTGCCTTTTTCCGATCTTCTAATCACACCTTTCCACTAATATCTCACAGAGTTCACTTTCTTTATTCTTTATGTGTTAAGAGAAGTTGAGAACTGTCTTGGACTGAAAGGGTTAGTATAGAGAACAAATGGTTGTCTCTTTACCTTCAGACGGTATGCACCCGTACACCTCCATACGCATACACGGCTCTACCAAGCTCGAAGGAGACTTCTTGGGCCATAGCCGTAGCAACCTCGCGGTGATTGGTGGAGAGAAAGTGTTCTTTTTATTACCAAAATCGCCGTCGTCTTCATTCCCTTTGAAAACCTTCAGGAGATATGTCAACAGATATAAAAACCTTATTACAGTTGAACCCCGATAATTCGAACCCTCCTTAACTCGAATTCCCCGCCAACTCGAAGCCTCATATATTTACTGTATTTCTAACCCCTACAAGTCGAAATCCAAATAATTCGTAGTAAACCCAATTTCCCTTGACAGCTCGAGTTACCAGGGTACAAACGCAGCATTAATTTTTAGAACTAGTTGGAGTCCAGGGTTCTTCCCCTTTGCTAAAAACAAAATTCCAGGATGTTTCTTAAAGCGGCAGAAAAACTTTTCTGTCGGCACAATTAACACTAAGCGGAGCGCAAACTTAAAATTCAAGGATTTTTCCAGGTCTCTCTTTAAAACAAAACAATTTTTCATAGAATTCCAGGTCGAATGAAATTTCCCAAACTCAAGGGTTTCCAGGTTTTCCAGGTAGCGTTCGAGCCCTGGGAGTCTAAAGTTTTCAAATTGCTTCACAATTTTGGAGATAGTTTTGAAATTTTTCAATATGTTTAGATGTTGGCATCTTAAGTTTGACCTAACACTTCTGTACGAGCAATAACACGATTTAGATACTCTAAACCCTACAAAGCTGCAATACAACCATACACTGAGACAATTACACGACGAGATATCGAGGTATTGCTTAGTCTATGTACGTACCACTAGTTTACCATTTTTGGTATAGTTATACCACGTGATTGCATCGTAGCTGTAAGATACAGAGTATTCTTTCACGTAAGACCCATGGCCGCCCCCAGACCCCTGTGTTTCCACGGCCGATAATGTATGCATACTCAGCAGATCGATTTGAAACCAAGGATTCTTGTCCCTTATATCTGGACACCAGCACCCAAAATTGCTTTTTCCAGTCCTGAAAATAAGTCGGTTGTCATTGTCATTCATCGAGTCTCATCATGTTTTAATAACCGTGGTACGAGTAGTGGTAATGAAACAAAAGCTTTATTGGAAAGTTTATAAAGATATTTGGTACAGTCGATCAGTTAAAGTGGTCGTGATGGTACTAGTGGAAGTAGCAGTTGGGAAAATCCAAGAGTCTGAGTATAATGGTATTAAGGTATGATGCAAGGCAATAAAGGAATTGTGTTAATTATGGTATGGTGGTAAACAAGATAAACGGTGTTAATTAATGGCACATAACGGCAAACGATAAAAAGCATTCGGCTTACTTAAACAATTATTGCTTTAACAAGAAGCCAGCAAAAAGGATTTAGGCGGCCAGATAGTTTGTAGGCCTTTAGGGACATCGTTCCAGTTCTTGCGATACATACCCAACATTGTTCAGTCTTCCAAAGGATGCATTAAAGCCGTTAGAATACACAGTCGACGCGGTGATTTGATAATCGTCTATAAGGTTACTCTCCATTCCGAGGTCTTCGTTACATTCTAAGCACAGAACAGAAGAGTATAAACATTCTTTATTATAGGGAAAATTTTTGGAGCCAATAACCAAATCCTCAGCGATGATTGGCCGAAGATCGTTCCAAGAGCTGGGGGTTATTGAACTGATTTCCCGCTGAGGTAGCGGTCAAACTCAGGGTCTTAAAACAACTGAGGAGAAGGTGCTACCTTTGCCCTCACATCTGCAAACGGTTAGATCTTCGCGTCTTCTCGGATAAGGACGTTAAACCGTAGGCCCAGTCTCTCGATCTCCTATCGAAGGACTTAAAAGAACCCACAAGAGTAGGTGATCCCGGTGTTGTGGTCTGTCTCTTCTACTAACTGAGGGCAACTCTTATGAAAACAATTGTGAGCCGTGTAGAGCGGACTGTCTAAGACCCTCAATACCAGAGTCAACTGTAAACTATTGTTAAGCGCCTTTGAGCATCTACCTATGGAAAAGGCGCTATGTAATTGCTAATTATCATTACTATAAACGTGGATAAAATAAGAGTTGATGAAAGAACTTAAACTCTGCCAGCTATCATGCACTGTCATTAACTCTCATGAGCTCACGGAGGGTCTAACATAATTTCAAGGTTTTAAGTCTTTTTAAACTTCAAAAAACCTTGAAAGAACTTGTTCCGAAACCATTTCAAAATTGAGCATGAGCAATTTTTTGAACAAAACGCGAATTTTGTCGAACAAGATTCTTCAGTTAAAAAGTAACATGAACAAATGAACAAAAAGCGATCTAGACCACCGTAAAAGCAGGCAGATCCTAACAGTATAACAAAAAGTAAATTACATCATTGCTAAAGATTTATGATATCACGAAGCACAAACTTAACACATAGGTTTAAGCAACGGTTTTAGCCTTAAAAATTATAGTAAAATTTAAGGATAAGACTAAATATCGCAGCAAATTTCAGCAACCGCCTGAGCCCGTAACTTGTTGCACTGCTGTCCTTTCTAAAATTTAATAAAACTTTTTTTTAACCGGAAAGAAAGCAATTACTTGCACTTGCTCGCAATTTTCCTTTTTATGATTGAGTGCGAACAAAACAGGTCCCACGGGCTGCTCCGGCGCTCTGAAAAACAAAGTCAAATCTAGTACTAGTAATAGTATATTTGAACGCGTGGAATGAAAGACTCAAATTCTATTGTACTTGATCGAGCATAAACATGTTTTATTCGAGAACAACCGGGAAAAAAACCAAAATTTATTTAGAGCTTTGATCAATAGCAACGGCAACCACGAGTAGTTTATAACTAAAAGACACAAATAAAACAGTGAAGTGAGTAGGATGACTTCCCGACTTTTTTTCCAGATTATGAAACGGTGATAGGTCCGGTTAGGCCTTTTGGCCGAGTCCCATTTGCCACAGCTGAAGTAAGTGCAGCCTTAAATAAACTTTTGTAGTGATCTGTCAAGGTTACTGCCGCTTCGTCTGAAGCCTTGTATTGGGGCAGAACATACTCACTCGAAACTGGCTACCTAACTCGCTAGATACAATAAGCAATGTTTGTGTTGCTTTAGAGAAAAACTGAAATCTTAAGAATCTGTGGGAGCGTTGTGTTAAGTTTTACAAAAACAACACGCGTTTGAAATGTTTTAAAGTTAAATGAAACGCGATTGATTCTGTTTCGGTGCGAAATTGAAACTATTTAGCGGAGTTGTTACCTTTCGGCCCTTTTAGGTTCTGTTGAAAAGACACCATCATGAAACGAAGAAGGTTTAACAAAGACTTGAAGCCTTTCATATCCACAATTTTCAATTTGCTTGCTTCAAATGAATTCGCACATTCCACAAACAAAACCAGCGAGCTGTTTTGAGCGTAACAACTGATTCCTATCACAAGAAGTCTTTTATTCGGAAGCGATTTTAATAAGCTTGCACCACAAGCGCAAACACAGGGTGTGAAAAGTACCACGAACCATTCAGATGTTAATCTCAAAACGGGAAAAAATCCAATCACACTTATACGAGAAAATTTTTGTTTCATGTGCTTGTAATGAGTAATCCATTTAAAGCACCCGAAAACGCGGGGAAACGTCTCGCAAAAACCGACATACAACCAAACTATAGATTAAGTATCTATTTCACTCATTTAGTAGTTTAGACTTTTCCACAACCTAATGTTTTGCGTGCAAAAACCCACATACCCGAAATGCCCTATAAACCGTGAGCAAACACACGGAAATGACCTTGTTTCATATTTGATAAGTTTATTGGCTAATTTTTGGGTTAATTTATGTAAACGGCATTAGAAACCAAGTGACAATCTAAACTAAAAAGCGAAAGAACTTTTACAAACTCTAGTTTCGCGTGTAAGAAGTCAAATGCTTCAGACCTTAAAGAAACACATTATATGACTAAAGTTTGTTGAGTAGTTTTTTCGTTAATTTATGTAAATGGAACAAGACTATAAAGCAAAACACAAAAATCCTTCAATATCTTAATAATTGTTTAAATGCTTTTAGTCTTAAATATATATTTCATCTTTTCAGCGATTGATTCTTTACAAGTTCCGCACAATTATAAAAAAATGGCTACTTAAATTCAATAAATGGTTTTAAAACTGATATTAAGTACTGTTTAGAGACTTGAATTTAATGTCCATTCTTTCAGTCAAAGCCAATTTACTTTATAAGCCACTGACATTTGAACGTGCTGTTGAAATCTCAACATCAGTAAGACCATTTTTCTGTTCATTTCAAAGGTTCAAAATTTAAGTCTTGCATATTCATTTGTCAAATCTCATGAAGTCTCTAATAGCTTTGCCTTAACTGACTCAGTTACTAGTTTATAAGCGAAATGACTTCTTATTTCACGTGGTCAAACTGCTTTAGCATGAACGTGTAAACAGTTAATGATTGTTAATCCCTTAGTTAAGGTACTGATTTTCAATTCTAAATTTTCAACGTTAATTAGGTCCTGTAGTTTACCGCCAAAAAAATCATCAACAAAAAAAACTGAAAATGCGTAACTTTTGAAATTGAATGAAACAAATTTCAGTTATAACAATTTTGCTGCGAAAAAAAATCCAGAAACAGTTTCCAGTACAGATGTCCGAACCAACAAAAGTCTTAACTGTCAAGTTTCTTAAGATAACACTTCATAAACAACACAGTTCTATTTTGAATAGAATTAAAAGCAGTTTCCGGGAAAAATGTGCCCTGGAAAGAAAGAAATAAGTTTTCAATGCCTTGGGAACACACAATTTGAAAACTCCAGACCAACAGACTAATGAGAAAATGCTTGATGAAAAAACTTATACTGTTCTGATACACTAATTAGTAAACTTGACGACACAGTTTATTTTTACAACTTTTCCCTTGTAAAACTACGGACTAAGATTGTTATAATAAACTATCTTAGATTGCTTTCAGTTTGTAAGTGAAAATTAAAGTGAACTTTTTTCCCGCCACAATTTTCTGATTTCCCGCGCTTTGACCGAGCAGAGTGCCAGAACTGAGCGACTCGGACAAATGATTTGGACACTAGGCTGACGGCGTTCGAGCTTTACTTGTTAGCTTTTTACACACGACCCAATAAACTGCAACTTTAGTTTTCGTAAATGCAAAATGCTGTCCTTCAGCGGCGTATAAAAAAATATATATAGTAGTGGCCATTAAACGCTCCATTCCTGCGTTTACAATGCAACGCAATGCATCTCTTTCTCGGCACCTATATACTATGTATATAGAGTCTTCTGCTTTTTCGGTTAACAGGTTTAACATAAGCTGCTAAATTGATACACGCTAAAATTAGTCTCCGCTGAATGTCGCATGTTATACGTAATGAAGGTTCTTACATTTTCATTATCCGTTCAAGAATTTATCATTTAAACTCGATCAACTGGTTTTCTCTCGTAAGGGCAATTTGTAAACGAACGTTGAAGCTGAAAACTTTCCAAAGTTCCAAAGTTTACCAAGATGCTCAAACGTACACACTGCTTAAGTGGTGATAACCGTTGTTAGACTGCAATATGGCGCCTTACGCTTGAGTACAATCGCTTGATGGTTAATCGAAATAAAGGCCTACAACGGCTTTCAGGGTCAGTACATCAAAAAAACGGTACCCTGTGTACAACGACTGGTCACGTGACGACATCTAAACCTCCTTACTCTGTCAACTCACACAAAATACGATATTTGGCGAAAAGAAATTGGGAGTTGAAGATACAGAGCAGAAAGAATGAAGGACAAAGTATGGGTTCTGTTCGGGAGAATTTGGGGCCGAAGGGGTCATACAAATATAGGGAACATTTAATTTAAAAATACATCCTGCCTCAACCCCAAACATAGATGTCTTTTTTTTTAAAGAGCGTCCTTAATTTTTTTTAGAAAACTACAAAATAAGTGTTGTACGATTGATATTGCTTACCTTAAATAGTGGTCGCTCAAGTAGAAAAACTTTAGTTTCTTTTTTATTTTGAGGAATTTAAGAAAATTGTCATACTCTTAAGAATTAAAAAACGTCCACCTTTTGATTATTTTCTAAAAAGAATTATAGGACAGTATTGTTCTTGTGTTTATGAGTGGTAGTAGCTAAAAACAGCATGTGCGTGGACGGGAGAGCCAAGGTTGAAAAAAGAACAACTGGGAACACGTTCAAGAGAGCTTCCGACTCAAACTTACAAAGTACCGAAACATTTCGATATCATGGTCATTTGCTCATAACGGTACAAGTACGAACCTATAAACAACACGTGAATTATTCGAGAACAGTTTTAATGTTCTTTTACGAAACGGTGGCTAGATTGATTCTAAAAAAGGAAAAAAGAAAACGAATTCGTCAAAAAAGCTTGGTGAACTATTTGAGCAATAGGCCAGGGAAAAATTACCCAACGTAACAAGGTGAAAAGTTGTTGATTTCTCATCTTGCTTTCCCGGATGTAAGAGGGCGCTTATTTTTATCCGTAGCCACAAATTTCTTTGACGCATTTCCTATCAATGAAGGCTATCGCGATCCTGATAACTTAAACTGCCAAAACTTGACAGCGAAATCAAGTACATCTTTGAAGGGATTAGACAGAATAAGAACTCTTGTTTGCAAAAATGGTGTTATAAACAACTCCAATGTTAGTTTATAGATTAAACACGACCTGAATATAAAATCAACCAGAGTACTAGGAAGTCACTTGATTCCTAAACCAAACTTCTAGAAACGAAATGTGTACTTTCCTTGACCCACAACAGGTTTTCTGGCGTCGCGCGCATACATCCACCTACAATGAATGTAAATTTAGCTCTGACGAACGAATGTTTTTCATTACATAAATCACACCGTTTCCTCCCCTACAAAGTGCGTCGTGATTTCACATCTATGATTAAATCAACGAGGTTTTTAAACATGTTTCTCTAAGAATTGAGAAAAAAGACAAAAGTCCTGAATACGAAAAAGATAACTCGGATGAGCTTCAATTTTTTGGCCAGACGTGCTCCAAGTTCCGAAGGTTGACAAACAGAACGGAAACCGGTCGGAAACTAGATGCGTAATTAAAATGCCAACAAAACTCGAAAGACAGGAGTATAAGTAAATAAGTAAGGTCAACATTATTCCATTTCGTCCGACCAAGCAATAACAACGACTAATGGGCTTAAATAGTGGAGTATCAAAACTAAAAGCGTTTGCGGTAAAGAGATTAAACACTTTTGCTTTCCTTTGAAAAGTGTTTCCTCAAAGAATGCTCTCTGCAGTAACCGAGCTCTGGGGTCCGTAGATACGAGATTGTTGCGGGCGATAAGGAGACATATCACTCATCATTGCTCACTTCCGGTGGGCCGCTTCTTACTGCTTGCGAGAGCGCAAGAAGATTATCGATTCACAAACAATGAATCTATTTCAAACGTGACACAAATTAATTTAGCACGAATAGCATGTGGGGCGTATCGGATTGCTTTGGACAAAACTGTCCCAAAGAAACCGAGCCAGATTTTGAACTACAAAGAAAACAACATCAGCAAGGCCGAGATCCTTTTGGCACTAATTTATTTGTGTTATCACAGCCACTTTCGAGGTTTCATTAGTTAAGTAAATTTTATAAATGGCATATATTTCAAAACGTAAAAAATTGATAAAATCTTGGTTTGGCTGCTCAAGGACACCGACGCAAGCCGACTGTGGGACGCGACGATTTCAATCTCCGACTTCAAAAGAGTTTATTTTGGCTTTCGTTTTAAAAACATGTTTAGCTGCAATGTTTAGGTTAACCAACTGTATATATTTGATATGTTTTCAAAAATAGAGAGATTCTAAATTCTTCAACTTCTAAAACCTGAAAACTGATTCCTGAACAGGCCGCTTTTTCGTTACTCAGTGGACAGAAACCACGGGATTCATGCCATCAGAAATATGTCGGGCAAGAGGAAGTCGCTTTGGCCTCTGCACAGACCAGTGCCTTGTTTTTGGTAAATTTGCAGATGCGAAATGCAAAATAAACCTTCGATTTTTCAAAACATTTACAATATCTTCCCGTTACACAGACCTAAGTTGCTCACTGACCCGTTTCAAATACAGAAATGATCCCGAAATGTTGTTTTTCTACATGTCCCTATGCTTAGAAATGTTCCAAACGAGTAAATGGTTTCAATTCAGATTATCAATATACAGAGATATGACTAGATAAACTTCTCCAACCGCAACACAACATCAAACAAAAGCGCACACGCGAACTAGACGATACTCAGAAATAAGGAAGCAAAAATAAAACAGTAACAAGTAAGGGCAATATCTGCGGTCAGTAGAATGTAACATGAATTTGTCAGCAAAGGAGCAACTAAAAATTTAAATACAATGTGGTTCCAGTTTTATCAGGTTTCGCCACAGGCAAACGAAAATGAAACTTTCTGCAAAGTGTCAACCAGTGTCTGAGAGCCGTATATTTCATTCCATCAATGAGCTGACCAGAACCCAAAGGAAATTTTATTTCCGACCAAAATTCGCTAAGTAACCAGCAAAAATTCTCTTGGAATGCCCATTATAAATCACTTATCACAGACACATAAAGTCCTAAGTAGGTTTGCACGAAGAAACAAAAAATTTTTCTTTTAGTCGCTAATTTAGGTTAAAAATTATCGAAACATTTGGAAACACCTTTTGCCGTCAAGGCTTATCGATGTCAATTTCAAAGTATTTCTTTTATATTTTCTAACCTAAACTCCACTAAATAATAGCCTTTTGTTCTTCTCTTTGGTAAAACATTTAAACCAATTTGATAAGCCAAATAAAATTTAAAATACCCTGCGAAAGTGAAATAACGAAGCTACGAAGTGTCAATTTTCGTGGATTAGCGCACACTTAGAATTCATGCACAGTGGATTCGAGTCGTTAAGATGTATTACACCCGCCAATTGGTTAATCAAATTTGTGATTAAACTGAAATAGCAATGCAAACTTTGGGCATTCGTTATCATCAGCCCTGAGAAGGATCCGACATACTAACAGAACTCCTCAGTTATGTGTGTACGAACGTCCAACGCCGGTCCTACAGTATTCGCTAGTAAAAGCACAGCAGGGTATGTTGGTCCGTGCGAAAAAAACATAATAAAACAAATTTGTCTAGTTGAATTTTGAGATTCACTTCTAACGCAGTTTGAGGTGTTATTTATAAGTTTGTCGACGACAAGCCATTCCTAAGAATGCCGGTATCCGTCGCCGATGAATAAAAGCAGACTACTTCACTGTGAAGTCTAGAATATACTTGCGATGTGTAGGTGGAAGAGATATCGCTGAACTAAACGCATCAAAATATCTTGAAATCAGCACAGTTACGAGAAAATATTGAAAATATCGACACCAACTGTAACATCTGGTTGTCATTGGTGCGGTGGACAAATTCAGTATTGCTGCCGAACTCGAAGTCAAAGTGAGACGAAGTATGTTTGTCTGAAATTACAGTCACAAGTTTAAATGTATTCCGTGGTTGAAAGCAGCTCTCGCATGCTTTTCTTCTATACTTAAATAAACTATAATCATTACTGTCAATAATCTTTAGAGACTTATTCCTAATGCTTAAGAAAACTGCTTGTCAAATACAGGCTTCTATGGCTTTTTAACCTTCCCGTTCCATGTAATTGCGGCGCCTTTAATGGAACGAGATGGTCAAATCAAATCTCTTACCTCCCTTGGAATGATTTGGAACAAAAATTACTATAACTCCAATGAAAAAGCTCCATTTTGCTTCCATAGTCCGTCCCGTCAAAGTAAACGCGTCCCCAGTCAAGTAAAATCAAGAAGTAAATATGTGAACCAACCATGTACGTCCAGCCTGCAGTAGTTTCTCAATCACTCGCTATTGTGTTGCTGTTCAGTTAATTGGTTTTTCATGTTATGTTTGATTGACAACCGCGCGCGGAGGCTTTTACATCATAGCTACGCATGTTTTGGTTGACTCAGGACTGTACGCCCTAAAGTCGAACTTATCAGGGGAAATGCTTGCACGATGACTTCGATAGAAGATTCCTTGGCACAACGATTAACCTTTAGGGTCTTTTTATGGTGTTAATGATCGTGCTGGACAAAGGTTCAATAGTAAAACAAAATGGTTATCAGATGACAGAGTTATGTATTACCGCCGCTCTTTGACACTTTCAAGAATATTTGCATCTATCAACAAATAGGATGGTTTTTTTTGCAAAAAAAAAAAATAACAGTTGCGTACTTTAATATGCATGTAAGAAAAACATTTTTGTCAGAATTCTTTTACTATTTTTGTTTTTTCTTTAACGATCTTTTTTTTCTGATATAACTTTCGTTCCTAGAGCGCTTTCATATCGCTTTGGTCTTACGGGATGTATCTGGGCAACATCATAACCTCTATCGCCTCCTTTAATCGTATTTCTCGGCTTTTTAAAACTTTCTTATCCCATTCTAAATCCGCAGTTATCTTCAAGCTTATAAAATTTTACTTGTTTTACAAAGTTTGTGAACAAATTTGCTTGGCAATGTTTCTTTAAAACCTTAGCAATATATTTTTGGGAAAATAACCCCCCCCCCAAAAAAAAAAAAAACAGTAGAAAGTTAATACTTTTACAACCAAACTTTCATTGACAATATTACCGCTCTTTGAAGTACATTAATTCGTTAAAAACCGACAACCAACTGTTTGTAGTTCATTTAGTAAATTAATTTGGTAAGTTAATTTGATAGTTCTTTGTTATTTATAGTTTAGAAACATTATAGTCCTTATTATGAATCGCAGCCACTCAAAAACATCTGCAGCAGGTGTTGTGTTGTCTTTTCAACATCTTTCGTGCCTTTGTGGTTTAGATTACTGTATTTAACAGACACTATGAACTTTGACTTATCATAAACCACTTTTTAAAACCCTCCACAATTTGAAAGGCGTATTGACATCTTTTCACCCGTTGTCTTTTCAGCAGGTCGAAGCTCTACGCTCTTGCAGTGTCGTGAATTTCGTCAATTTTGATCCTTGCTACAGAAGAGCAGATTGCATGCACATGGCAAACTGGCAATCATGTTCCGAATAAAAAATCGAAAATCAAACCATTTATCTTCTACCGGACATAGGCCGTCTTGGATTTTTTAAGCTCTTCCGCCAAGTGTCAGGGCCCTGTGTCCAAATACAACCCCGAGGTCCGATCTTTCATCAGGTGAAAGAACATACCACAATCAGGATGGTGAAAACATGAAAGTTTGCAGCTAATTTTTTACAGTCATTCAACTTCAAATTGGACAGCTTGTTGCATCTTTTGATGTAGTTTCTGTGCCGAAAGAATTGAAAGAAAAGCATCAGCTTTTTGAAATCACAGGGTTGTAAAAAGTCGTTTCTTTGAAACCACAGCATTAAGAAGCCATTAGTGCAACAAAACAAACAGATAAAATGGCCATGTTTATTCCAGGAGCTCAATGCCGATTTGTCATACACAATGGCAAACGTTTTTATATCTTTCTAGTAACACAGCTAACGAAAATATTAAATAGGAATAATAACACGAAAAATCTAACAGAAAACTCGTGATTTCAAACTACGAAAAAAAAATGTAATAAAATCTCAGTTATGCATAAACAAAAATTAAAAATTCCTGGCAGTATTCTGTGCGTCTGACTTGCATCTTGAAAATACAAGTTCTTGATTGAAGCTACGTACGATCCCCCATCCTCCTCCCCTCCTTTGTAAGCCTTTTTAAACAAACAACCTACAATATGTAAACACGGCGTGGAGGTCGACATCACAATATGGTGAGCACCATTACTTTGTCGCAGTGTGACCCCCCCCCTGGAAAATCCTGGCTTATCCCTGACAACTGTGCTATTTTCGTGATAAGACTTCTAGTTCAACTTGCCGGTTGAGGCTAAGCAAGGGCAATGAGGCTGACTTTTCTGGTTTGGTTTTATAACATTTTGACTCAAGGAGTCACGGGAGAACAGACAATAGGACTCGAGGTCCTCTTTAAGGCCTGCCACCCGGGACCTACAGTTTAACGTCCTTGTCCGAGAAGACGCGAAAGTCTAACCATTTGCAGATGTTAGAGCAAAAGCAGCATCTTCTCTTCAGTTGTTTTAAAATCCTGAGTGAAGGTCCGGAATCGAACCATGGCCTCCCGCATGACAGACTGGCACATTATCAACTGGGCTGACAAGGCGGCCGAGACGATGCAAGATCTGTGATACCTGAGGGTGTGACCCTTTTATCGAAACAAAATTAGAGTAAGGGTTGAGTTAAAGGTTGAGGCCTTCCAGAAAATTTGAAATTTAGAGGTCCGAAACTCTTATTTTTACATTTTCACTCGTGGTGGGAACGAGTCAAGTAACAGGATGTATGTTTTGTTTTCACTATTTGTATAACAAGTTCTAATGCACGCGCAAACGTTGAAAAGTTAAAATGGCGGAAAGATTATCGAGGCAAGCGAAGTAAGTTTAGTTGCAAATACGATAATATTTCGATGGATCCTTGTAAGTTGTCTGGTAAAATATTCGTTGCTTACGGCAACTCGTGATTTGCTCCTAGTCTTTAGATTCGCACAGTGCATCGAACGAGATTGCAAGAATAACAGCTTAAAGAGGCGGCGAAAGGATAAAAATGCTGGAACAGCCTTTGAAATTACGCCTCTTGCTGTAACAGAGGTTGCATCATAAACGGTGCTAAGGGTCACTTTGGCTTGGGGAAGATACAACAATTTTTTGACAACAACTTTTTTTCCCTTTTTATAACATTTTTGACTCAAGGAAACACAGGAGAACAGTCAATAGGACTTAATGTCCCCTTTTAACGTCGTTACCCAAGAAGACGCAGCGCGAAGGTCTAACTGTATTTGCAAATGTCAAAGCCGAAAGGCAACACCTTCTCCTCAGTTACTTTAAGACCCTGAGTGAAGGTACGGCACGGCAATAGAACCCGGGCCTCCCACACGGCAGACAGGCGCCTTACTAACAAGGCTTACAAGGTGGCCGAATTTAAAGAGCAGCTTACCCTAGTGTTGTAGAGCATGAGGTCCTTTTCCAGAATCTGGGCGGTGAGGAGCGTGGTCATGGTGGCGGAGAAACATGTCGTCAGGATCAGACCAACTAGCACCCAGGTTATAGTTACCAACCTCCCGACCATCGACTGAGGCACGCGGTCACCATACCTAGGTAGAAAGGAAGGTTGAAGGTCGTTCTCGTAGTCTAAAAATTTTCGAAACTGAGCTTTTCACGTTGTAAGTTTCAAGATAACGGTGTGCAGGTACTCCACACAGTGCATTCCAGCGTGCAGCTATTGTATTCACTATTGTTCTCTGCCGTCGTCGTCGGCGTTGTCACCCTCGTATACCAAGGTGATTGTTGGCAGAATGACGCTACTAGTCTATGCTATTTACCGACCGGCAGTATCAATCTTCTGCACTTCAACCCTTTGAGTCCCAGTCATTTACCAACATCTAACTTCTCCTTGCATTACCAATACAGAGTAAGACATTTAGTAATGAGAAAACTAGAATTGATCTGCTGAAGTAAAAAATTGGGAGAATTTACCAATACTAAAACTGGAACTCAAAGAACTAAATATGATAAACCAACACTGTAAACTTGGAAGATACGAGTGAATTGTTCAGTGGCTGTTGCTACGAAGTGGTTTCATAAAACATTTAATTGAGTGTAAGACGTCTGCATCGATTTTTTAACGTTTAATCTCCCAGCCATTTCTGCGTCTAATGTACTTACCCAACTGTTGTCATGGAAGCAAACGCCCACCATATTCCTTCCCAGACCCCTCGGAGCACGTTACGGGGAAAGTATTTCCCACTCCCGGCCGTTTCCTGCCGTTCAAACATACAGAAGGTCAAAAAGGTATATCTAAAACAAAGCAACTCGTGTGGCTACCATAGTTAGACTTTAGAAAACTCTATTCACACGGGATTCACCTGGAATTGCGTACAAGGTGTAATTTCACAAAAATATTTGTTTGAGCAAGCTTAGTCAAGTCATCTAAAATAATTTGTGTTGTGTGGAGTTGTTTCCTGAAGCAAGTTAAATGTGTTTGCTTTTCACCTACTTTAAAGAACCTTGGAATTTGGGGTTTGGGATCATCAAAGCGCTGACATTTGGTTTTTGTATAAGCTCGCGGCATGTTTTTCAAAGCATTGTGCTAATTGAGCCTAGACATTCGCGATAAGAGCACAAAAAACCATCACAGCACATCATGGTATGAAAATTCAAAACCTCACAGTTGGTTAACGATCGAAGAAGATTACAGTATGTGAACGCAAAACATCACAGTTTGTTAACAAAAATCATCACGGTATGTAAACGAAGATGATCACGATACGTGAACAAAAAAATCACAGTTAGATAACGAAGAAAATCACCGTGGTTAAACGGAAACCATCACCGTAGGTGAACGCAAAACATTACAGTTTGTTGATGAAGATCACAGAAGGTGAACGAAAATCATCAGGGTAAGTGAACGAATTTCATCACGGTGTGGGAACCAAAATTATCGTGGAACGTGAACGTAAAATATCAAAGTTGACCATAAACAACTGGAAATAGGATTAGTTAAATGTGTAAAGGGGTCATCAAGATAGTTAGCATTTCTATTTATGCTATTTATTCAATCAACAGAACATCATAGGACTGCGACTAAAATGTGATTGATTTTGGTGAAAGACGGATACGAACTCTCTAAGCTGGAAAACTGCTTTGATTTGTTTTAGGAGTACGATACTAGTTCCAACCGTAGAGAAATTGTTTAACTTGTTCGTGTGCATGCTAAAGCATCTTACCGCGATCCATATAAGGGTGCTAAACAGCCAGAGGAATACCGAGCATAGGAACAAGATCGGCCAGCAGGTTATTATAGAGGAGATAAGCAGCTGAGAGGCTTTGCCTTCCTCATCTCCGATAACTATAAGAGCAACTCCCCCTGACTGAACCAGCGGCACAAAACCATAGTTGTCGGAGAAACTCTTCTGATCCAGTAGGCCATATACAGGAAAGTTCAATTCCGTCACTTCGTCAAAACTTTGACCAAACTCGACAAGGCCGGGTTTTTCGGCGGCCGCTTTGAGGGCTGTCGAAGTGAAGTTGACTATTGTTTCTCCATATTCCGAGCAGTTTCCGCAACACATGCGCACTGCTGATTTGATAATAGGTGGCATTATACCGCTGCTATTGGATTCTGACTCCATATCATCTACGTATGGTGGGTTCAACCACCAGTTGGTGTACAGAGAACGATGGCAGTTGCAAGTATCTGAAGGGAAGATTACAAGGTATTGTTTTAATAGTTAACAAATTTCCCTTTTTTGAAATCTACTTCAAATCCATAAACTTTGAATGAATTTTAGCCAAACGTGGACTGATGATGTGTCCTTGTGTTTTCTTCAGAATATAGTAACACTCTTTGGTTCGTCATGGCAGATTTCAAAAAAATCAAATCAAAAAAACAAACAGTTAATGTTAATATTTCGAGAACCATTAAAGATTACGACAATTTTTTTTCACCCCTATTTCTCATTTAGCATGATTTATCCGCTGAGATAATAAAATGTTTCATTTCATAGGCACATTGAATTGATCTGTATTGATAAAATCTTAAAAGCGTATCTTAGTTTGCTTGGAGAATATTATATTTTTGATATATATATTCGCAATGGTTGCCAGACTTTTTTAATGCTTGCTCAAACTGCTTTTACTCAATCCTAGCCAATGCGCTCAATCTTTTGTAACCTTAAGCAGAAAATTAAAAAAAAAAATTAAAGAAAATTCGCAGGAATCAAATGCAACTGAGACTCCATGAGAGACCTATTGATAATGATTCTGATCGTTTCAAAAGTACCTGCAGTAATAGGCAAACTACGAACACCGTCTCCTTTAACAGTGAAAGCCAACACCTTTATCTCGTATCTCGTGAAAGCACTTAGCCCCCTCAGCTTAGTTGAGAGGGCATTGGGTCTGACTGTGTTAATACTGAAACGAGGAATTGGTTTTATATGTTTTCCACTGATACTGATTGGACGGTACATGACTCGGTACCCTCTTAGTATTCCGTGGACGAAGAAAACCTGTGGGATTGGCTCCCAGTACACAGTGATAGTCGTAGGGCTTGTCTTGCTAGGCGCTCTGACGTTGGCGGGTGGGAGGCTGGGTGCTGTGGTAAATTAAAGAGTTGTGTGAGGAAAAATGGAGAAAGAACCGTATTTTCATAAACAGGCCTCTTTAATCTTCTTCAAAGAAGCATTTACTTGAGACATTTATTCAGGAAAACATCATACCAATTTGTAAATGTTCTCCTCTAAATCTTTTACTTTGGCGAGTCGATGACTCAAAGTTGATTTCTTTTAAGTACCAACATTAGCTTGCTTGCTGGCGGATTGGTGTTTTTTGAGCGCGGAAAACTCAAGATAAGTGTTGGCGCCTACTTGATTTGGGGTCGAGCGGTGTTGGAAGCCAGCGAATAACGGAAACGATGAAGGGGAGGGGGGGGGGGG
>JAOBAT010062406.1:0-24841 GCA_026413305.1 Hydrozoanthus tunicans | reverse complement strand
GCAGATGTTAGAGCAAAGGCAGCACCTTCTCCTCAGTTGTTTTAAGACCCTGAGTGAAGGTCCGGCACCGGGAATCGGGCCCGGGCCTCCCGCACGACAGACTGGCGCCTTACCAACTTGACTAACCAGGCGGCGGTAAATAAATTTTTGGTGGATGATCAAATTTCATATTCTCAATACTAACCAGCTTGGTTTTTTTGTTTACTGTAAGGAGAATTTAGATGTTGACAAATGCCTTAGGGCTGAAAGGGTCAAAATAATTATTCTAGTCCAAAAATGCATAGCTGTATAAAGAAAATGCTATCTATATAAGTAATAAAAGTTACATTTTATTTGTTAAAATGTTGCTTGCATTGCAATGAATAAGTAGTTCTAGTATTATCAACTTATTTCATGAATGGTATAAATTTTAATATTATTCTTTTGTGTCCACTCTGGGTCCTATTTTCAAAACAGTATGTTATGTATACTTATCAAGGCTAGTAGGGTCAATTTCAATGTTATCAAAGGAAATATATTTAAATCAGTGCCAGAATAAGGTCTATACAGAAAAGCACCTCTGAACAGGAGTTGTAATTAGTAGAAACCTTCCAACTCTCCACATGAAATTTACACCCTCAACAATAACTACAGCTCATTTATACTTTTAGGATAACATAGATTTTCGCTAAACTTCTTTGCTCAAAGCAAAAACTGCTTTGAGCTGACCTTTTTGTTGAAAAAACACACAAAACTTTTGTACTAGGTACCTCACTATCTTCTATGATTCTCTTGAGCTCCTCCATAACAGCTTTGTGCACATAAACCTGAAAAATGAAACACAAAACAAACATAACCCAAAAGTTGAGTATTTAATTTAACTTATAAAGGAAAACTCTTGGCTTATGCCATGGGGTCAGATGGGTGGGGGAGGAGGTTACCTCACCCCTCTGGCTTAACAAACCCCAGAGGCAGAGACTGGTAACAAGGACCTTTTTCTTGAAAATGAGGCACATATGTAACTTCAACCAAATATGGGTAGGTCCTGGGAGAAAGGGACAGGAGGAAAGAAGGAGGAGAAAATCAGGGGAGGTGATCTAGGAGTATTCTCTTGGACTCGTTTAACCTAGTAAAAAGTGAATAAAATTTACATAACAGCTTCCGGTTTATACAGTACCTCAACTCACTCCCCAGCCCTTATTGGACCCATTCCTTGGATCCGCTACAACAACAACAACAACAACAACAACAACAGCAACTTTATTTGTACCCTCCAGATAATAATATTTTTAAGTAGATAAAAAAAAGGTGAAATTGATATACTTTAAAGGGCACTGGCCCCCTGGAATAACTTAAAAGCTAACCGAGCCAGGGGGCCAGGAATACTTATTTATTACGATATTATAGCTACATGTCTCTTTTATTAGCTATTTTCTTGTTAATGATAATCAAAAGTTTGTGAAGGCTTTAAATGTTTAGTCCTACACAGAACAGTTTAATTTAGCTTATATATTAAAACGTTGTCCCGAAAACTACTCAAAAAGGTGCAGGTAACTCGCTATAGTCTTCCTGGAGCATTTACAACATGTTACATAATAAAAATAACTTAAAACAGACCATCAGAAACTGACATGCTGAAGTTGAAGTATAAATTGTATTCGTTTATTTTATATATTTCTTACCTCCTTTCGGATCATTGTGTCGTTCTTGTAGTTAGAGTTGTTAGCATATCGGAGTTTACCTGTTTCAGCACCAAAAAGTAGGTCAATATCGGATCAGGAGAACAAATTCATTCTCTATAAAATCTTACCATCAGGTCGGAATTCGAACTCCAAAAACTCATGGCCGAATTTGCCTTTGTGGCCAACGTAATATCTCAAATAAAACTCTCCCGCTCCGGCCGCCATTTTGTCGAAAAGACGCGTGCTCAGTCGGATGCGAGCCTGCGTTTGACCAGCAGTTTCCTTTTCAACCTTAGTCTCCCAAATTTTCGTTAAGCTCCCGGTCAAGGGGTACCATCCAAGAGGGGCCAAGTGTTTGCTTGCAAAAAAAACCTGAAAGGAAAAGTAAAAAGCAAGAAAATTTTAACCATGGAAAAAGAACTTCTGCTCGTTAACACCAATTGCCCTAGCTCCTGAATCGAAAAGACCAAACCATTTTATACCTGATGGTATGTCAGGTAAGCCGAGGATTTTGCTAAACAGTATCTGTTCGGTTTTTCCCCTAATTTTAAAATGTGTCTTATATATCTCTCTCATTTCTTCTTGTTCGATTCATAAAATAAACACGCTTAACTGTTTCTGTATAAAAAAAAACTAAAACACGCTTTAAAGTAGTCAATCAAGAGAAAAAAAAGATGCAAATCTTTATTTGGAATATATCCAAATCATTTCTCAGCACACTACAATCATAACAACAACGCCTTTAAAAAGTTTCCAGCAAAATATCTCTAGGACTGACAAACTTTTCCCACACTGGGGTTCCAGTACGGAGGTTCAATTTATTTGACAAAGTTTTGACCAGCGAAAATAATATTTAACCACGTAAGTTTAATAATTGCCTTGGCGGGCCAGGTTGTTTAAAACCTCACATGGGGCTACGGAAAACTTCCAAGCAGGGTGAGTGTTGCTCGGCATGGGGGTATTTCATATCCCCCGGTGTCCGTAGAAACGGCTATTTTAAGAGCTCTGCGAATCCTCGTAGACAAGACATAAACCTATCTCAGGTCAGCTGAAGTCGATATCTGTTTATACATCAGCAACTGAAGTTGGATAAGGTTTCTTTCTCAGTGAGTTTGTTCGAAACATCAGGTTCAGTTATATTTTAGGGCAAATTATTTAGCTGATTCTACACTTTGAAACTACCCCCTGCGTTTAAAGATGTATTTTATTTTTCAAAGTGTTTATCTAAACACACCTATAGCACAATATGAATATATACACTAACTTCTATTAAATAAACAGGGGTAATACGTACGTTGTCTCACCAAAGCTCAAACGGAGCAAAAAGATTTTACTTTACTGCATGAGAAACATAGGGTTAGAACTTTTTGCATGGGGGTTACTTTTATTCTGCACTGGCCATTTGGCATGGTCCCAAACTAAAAAGGAGTTTATCAGGCTTGTTGGATTGGTAAGTTTTCTAAGCCTTAACTAGATCCGATACTATTCGTTTTGTCCTTTAGTTGCCTTTGTTGGTTCAACTCTCGTTTCCTCATTATCGAATGTCTTGAAAGCTGAAAGAGTTGATACAAAAATAATGGAAAAGCAAGCTGCACGACATCTAAACGAGTGATGCTGACCAACAGATTCAAAGGAACAGTTGTATGTGTTTTTTTTTATTTACCCTGCATAGTTTATAGGCGCTGCCAAGTTCAGACCGACCCCTGACATTGTCGGTTATACAAACACAGTTTTATCTGCAGTCATTTACCCTCCAGGCAAATTCACTAAACATGCCGTGCTCTTTTCTGAATTGTAAATGAAAAGTGGCCCTAGTTGATCAAGGACCACAAACAGTTACTTCTAAAAGCTCTTACTGATACCGCGTCAATTGTACATGTACTTTTCGGGTTTTTTTTACAAATACGATCGATCAGTAGAAAGTTATTTTGCGGTTGATAGAAATTAGTTTGTAGTGTACCAAACTAAAACGCTGTTGATTTATTACAGATGTATAACGATTGTCAACGAACACAAAAATTGATAAACGCGTTGTAGGAGCTTACCTGTGCAGTTGTGTTAACAAATTTTAAAAATAATATACCAAAATAATTTTGTTTTCATTTTTTCCAGCCCGTAAATTGTAGTTGTGTATTTTTCGTTTGGTGTTTTTCATCTACAATCGAATAATTACAATGCTGAAAGGACCCTTATTTATTGAATATGTATAAAAATACAATCTAACAACTCTTGCATATCGCAGATAAAATCAATGTTTTTGTGAGAAAATATGTTAGCCACTTGTTTCAAACGGAAGATATAAGTAGAATGATATTGACCTGATCAGCCATGCAAATTATCCAAATTGTGTCCAACGCACGAACGAAATTTGTAGTGAAGTTGTCATTTAAATTTTTTGAAGATGTATTCATTTTTATGGTTTGATTGACTAAATTTCGATTTCAAAAGTTTGAGTTTGTAGTTGTTTTTGGGTCGAGATGTCTTTATGCAAAGTTCTCCTTGGAGTAGTTTCTTCTGACTCAAGTTTCTTTTCACTATCAAATTTACTTTCTTCCACTTTTGCCTTCGAGACAAAACCTTTTTCTGTTTTTACCACAAAACCACTCGTCGATGGCTTGTTTTTATGATCAAGTCCTGTTGAAGTTTCAAACTTAACGAGCGCATGGGAACACATCTCACTTGCTTTACTGGCTTTGTCTCTATTCGTCGTAAACCTTCCCCCAATAGTCTCTAATGAAGCATTCTCGTCGCACGATATCGGCGAGTTCTTTATCTTTTGCGACCATTCGTCTGTGTTTGAGTAGAATACCGAATCGTTCGATACATGATTTAGAACCGCTTCTTCATGCTTGGCAATTTGTTTGCGGCCAAAAGAACGCTTTGTCAATTTTCTTCTAAGGAAACTAGATTCGTTAAAGTACTTTATTCCACTCGCACACAATAGTAACAGGGCCGTGAAAATCCATAAACCAACTGCGGGCCACTGGAGATGTTTGTATCCTGCCAATCCCTGCCATACAATTGTCACGGTAAAACTAATAAGGAATGAGAGCATTAGGATAACAGTAAGACAGGGTAAAAACTCGCAAGTTCTTCTTGTATGGGAAGACATTCCAAGTAAAATGGAGTTAATCCCCAGATGTGAGCGCGCGTTATAAGCGCTCCACTTGTTCGAGGAACTATAAGACAGAAGCGTTGTTCTGCGAGGCATTTTGAGGAGATATTAGTATTTGTGTAGATCTTATTTGCTCAATTAGAATATTCATGTAATAATTGTTTTCTTCAAAATATTCAAATCACAACAACCCGCTTGATTCAGCCATAGTATGTACCTCTCGGTTTTGGTAGTATGAAACGAGAAACTTACCAAAACTTTGCCTACAAATAATTTGTTTATCTTACAAAAAAGGCATTGGCTGTATATATTAGTAACATTTGAAATTCTGCCTCTGATCTGTATACACGCCTTATTCCGCAATTTAAGTTGTTCTTTTTGTATAGTCGTGAAATAAATTATAAAAAAAATAATCAAAATTATACTATAGCAGTCTCAAGAAAACGAAAATTTGAGTTTTAATCACTAAATCGTTAACTTAGTTCAAAAGTTGACACAGACCTAAATTCTGCATTCGATTTATTTTGAAGCAACAATAGAGGTTACATTGTTTGCTATCATGACGGTAGTCATAGAAACTGTTTTGTTTTAATTTGGCAGACCTTAGTAAGACACTTTTTTCAATTTTGCATCCGCCTACATGATCGTTTATTTAACTCTATATCAAAACGAAACTCCCGAAATAATTGAAAGATTTCAGTGAATTGAGCTGTTCAACCAAAAAAAGGCATTTTGCACTTTGATAGTGAAGAAATTTTAACAATTACATCGCATTTAGCTTGCTTTTTTGTACAAAAGACTAGAAGGTCGAACTTTAACACAAAATCTTTGTTATAAAGAACTTCAACGTTTTTTATAGGATTTGGTTGAGCATGTATAGCAGAATACGTGAAAAATAAAGGGATCGAAAAAGAACAATTGGAAAAAATTTGTCATGGCAACTATTAATCATAAACGATTAAATCTGGAAATTGCTAAACGAACAAAGGGTCTTCCCTTTTTTTCAGTTCTAAATTAAACCGCTTCGTTACCGTTGGCATACATGTTTTTGAAATCTAAATGTAAAGATGAATCAAGTTTTTGGTTACCCTTAATAATTTAGCTCTGCGATCTTGAAAGACAATTTTAGAAACAATAAACTGGATGAAATTTGTCTTCAAGTTTAACTTTTGACACTACGTGGTTTGGTCTGAAGTTAAGTATCGAAGAAAAATCAATATACGTTTGAATAGCAGGCTAATTTCGAAAGGGAAAGCTGAAGTCCTGATTGTATAGGTGCTTCAAAGAAAGTAAAGCCATTGGTGCAGAAAATAGTTTGAAAACCATTTGCTTCCTGTTTGTTCAACTACGTCCGTATTTACTCTCACAAAGAAAACTGATCCACTTAACAATATTGTTGTTCAGTTAATGCATTCGGCGGTTTAAGAGCGTTTTATCTGCCCACTAACGGTTAGCAACTGAATTAATAGCTACACTTAATTGGAAGCATTTTTTAAAAAAAAATCTGACAACTGATATATGGCGCCCTTTAGATAGCTTAGCCTGGGCTTCTTAAGAAAGTATTTAAACAAGGACAATCTAGTAGTCGAGTGCTTCCCGAGAAGATCATAAATATTTTTTTCTCAGAAGGCTCAAACACACTTTTTTTAAAAGAACAACTTTACATAAGAACAACGAGGCTCAGATTTTTCGGTCAAAACCTTAGAACTGCGATTTAAGGATAAGCTGAAAAAGCGATATTACGTTTTCCTGTACTAAACCTCCTTTCAGTTGGGCTAAAATGTACTACTTGAGTTTTAGGAGAGCGGTAATGTGGTCGCTTCCCAGACCCCATCCCAGCCCCTGGTGGGAAGAGTTAAGGGCGCGGTGTTTCGGCCATAAAAATTTCAACCAAAACTTGGACAAAATTAAGAAGCCCTCCGGCGTCACTGCCTAGCTACCGCATCGAGATGAACTTGAAAGGTACATTAGATTCTTTTTTTCATAACAATGTCTTGTTTTTAGGCTGAGGCTGTGGAACTAAGCACAAACATGTTTTATAAATTAGCCGCTGCCATGGCCAGCAAGAAATTGAAGAACATGACAATTAATAAAAGAAGTTTAAAACAAACTTGTATATATACAACACAAAAGGCTATCTTGAACTGATGAACATAGGCCAAAAAAATATTTCGATCCATCGCCTTGTACAGTGTCCAGTGTCCCTCAACTTCAGTACGTTCTCAAACGTTCTTAAATTTTGGGCTCGCAGGCAGATGAATCCCGATGTTCAAAAATAGGCCCGCGATGCGTGCGTGTAGCTACTGCGTTCTTGTCATAGGTATGTGAATACGGTGTTGTTTAGTATGTACAGCTATTTTAGAAAAGGTTGTCGTAAAGGACTACGCGCCCATACCACTTACTGTTTAGTTACGGATTACATTAATTGAATGGCTAGCTAGCCCTATTGTTCGAGAAAAGTGGTTATTCGACAAATGACTGACATTCTGCAACATGGAAACTGGTTGGTGCTCTGCCCGAACAATAGCTTATAGATTTGTACGACTCGACAATATCTTTTCGAAATTTTATTTTCAACGGATTTTTCTTAGCGAGCTCAGATGCGGCTAACAATAACATAAACATGAGGCGTTGTTTTCTCATCAAGCAGTGAGAAAAATTCTCGGGAGTCTTTGTGCGACTAATTCTTGTGGTTACAAGTTACAGTGGAAGAAAATCTCGGGAAAATTCGTGCAGTCTTACACGGCGTACAAACCTAAAATCGACTCTATCCATCAAAACGATAGAATTGTAGCTGCTGTCGCGCATGCGCAGTAGCTACAAAAACTCACTGTCTTCAAAAACTTACCTCTAGACTGTATCAGAGTATGGAAAAAATATATCTCTTTATTAATCTTGTCAACAATGGCTGGAAATTCAAATGTCAAACCGCCAAGGAGTTCTTTTCGAAGAGCACAGAAATCCACAAGCGAAGGCTTCTTGCTTGAAAAGACAGACAAACGGAAGGTCAGCGTGTAAACTAAATGCCCGACGTAAGCCAAGCTTTGCCGCTTTGCGGCTTAATTCCTTCTCCTCTTCCGGTTGGCTAAACTCTTTTCATGTAGCCAATTTATACAAAGTCTCGCGCTCAATTTGCTTGGAACGCCTTATCTGGAATTCGCGCCAAAACTTTCGCGATTTTGTTACTATGCAAGGATTAGTGTTCCTTTCACATGCCGGGCTTTCACCGTTGCAGACTAAAACACTTCAGGAGTGAACAAATAGGCAAAATTTGCGCAAGACTTGATTAATTTCTAGAACAATTATCAAATAGATTAAATCATAAATCTAATACGTGAGTTTAGAAAACATCGGAAAACCGGTCGAGTTAAACTACCACGCGGGTGAGCGGGTGACGAGGCTTGAAATCTTGTGACACCCGCTTAATGCGTGCGAGTTGACAGCTCTGTAATATAATCCGTATTCAACACTACAGTGTAATCACTAGCCCTAATAGTAATGATACTTAAGGGCCGGCTCTACGTTTTACCACAATGCTCTGCGAACTTTACACCGGTGGCACTCTTGATCATGTGACTTATGACGTCATTGGCTGATAAGTGTGCCAGTGGCTCATACCAAATTGTTTAGTGATAGAAGTGTTTTTTATCTAGTTACTTTTTAAGTTGAACTGAGCGAGTTTTTTTACAGTTAGTGTCAAACTTATTACATTTACTGTTGACCACTTTCAGTTACTACATTTAGTGTTAAATTATTATATTACATTTGCTGCTTACAAGTTTTATTACATTTAGTGTTGGTATTACACTTAGTGTTATAATTTAATTTCATTTAGTGTCGGTATTACATTTACTGTTGTTATTACATTTAGCGGTGATACAAGGCCGAGTTAGACTGATTTTTTTTGTTATTTTTGTACGCTGTCTAATATCATACATATACATGTAATTATTTTAAACTCTGTACTGTACTACAGTTTCGGTAGATTACTGAATCAAACATTAACAAAATGCATTGCATGTATTCTTTCATAGTAATTCGGCTTACTAATTTTTCAAAAGTATTCCTGAAGTCGTGTTTGGTGCTTCCTTCAACATGTGAGTTTTTTTCTCTTTGCTGATAGCACGAATCAGTTATATCGTTGTATAAAGGTCAAATTAATGCTTTGGAAATACATTTGTACCGTAAAGTCGAGGATATCGTTGCATCGAATATCGTTAGATCGATGTCTTTTCACATATTTTTATACTGTATTTTTGTCGGGAGAAAGAAACCAGTATCGTAAAATCAAGGTTGTACCAGAAATATGGCCGTAGTCGGTTAAAGTGGATTTTGAAAATCAAGAAAAGGGTTAAAATTACTGTTTTGGCTGCTGATACGGTTTAATTACCAAAGTTGTGACATCATAGTCGGGAAAACATGTACAATGGGTTAATATACAAAGCTTCCCTTATCTCTATAACGCGTGTTTCTAATGTGATGTTTCAAGATTGGAATCAAGACTTTGATGTCATGACTTTGGTAATTTGTGTACTTGAAAAACCTTTTAAGCAACCAAGAGAGTTATTTTAACGAAGTAAACTTTTTCTTCTTTTTCAAGACTTTCTTACAGCCTCAAGCCCATGATTCTGATATAAACAATTTCGTATTCGTTTTTGAAGGGCCCATGGGTGCCACGAATGTATGATCTGTTCAAAATTTTTTCCCATACTATTACGTAAGAAAAGTTTACTCAATACTCGACAATCTTTTTTGTTAACATTTATACTCATTTTGGTTGGTAACCAAAAGAAGAAAGATTTAAAAAACAAAGTTTAGTCATCAGAGGTATGCTGTCCATTCTGATTTGAGTAATGGTCCGTATAAGAACGAAAGAGGTGAACGGCAATGGATGCAGAAAGGTGCTAATTGAGTATTATAAAACTGTTGATCTGATTGGCTAAACTTCAAAAATGGACAATATTTTGATAAGCGGTGTATTTCTTTCCAGTCTGCTCATTTGTTCCTTTCTAATTGAAACTTTGTTTTTAAATTTAAGAAAAATTCTCTGGGGGGAACATTAAAAATAAAAAGGTTTTCTTCCCTTTTGTTTTGGAGTTCTATCATTGGCTCAAACATTATAGCACAAAAAAAAGATTGCTTTAAAATAGAATTAAAACGCTTTTTACTTTAAAACTGTGTTGTATACTAGTTGATATGTTCTCAGTGTGAAAATTTAAACATTCTGGTGTGGGGAAAGCGAAATGGCGCAAACAATGGGAGGTTCTTTCGTTCTTACACGGGCCATTACTTAAAACAAATACCATGCAAATAAATCCTCCCTTCCCACTCCCCTTAAGTAGCAACATTTGAGAAGATGCAACTCAAGAATGTTCCCACTTTTAAACGATACAAAACAAATAGTACCTTTTCTGGACTATAACCCATGGTTAATCTGGTAGTTCTACATTATATTTGCAAAAGTGTGGGTTATCTACCATTGCAGGTTATTTGTTAGACGCTGAAGTTGATCTGGTTACAACTAAACATTAAAATGGGATGATATATGTGAAAGAAGTGACAGATACAGTTTAAATGCTGGTGCGGGTAATCTGTTGCCTTTTGTTTCTCTTAATCATAAAAATGTGGAGGTGTAGGTTATAGTAAAAAAAATGGTAACCCTTTGTTAACCACACACTACCATCAATTATTTCCTATAACCCTTAGATAAAAAAATTGGAGAATAAGAGGCCTGATATTGCAGTAGTTTATTTGCCGGAAGAATAAATATAAAAATATGATTTTTGCAACAAGAAAGATCATGGCTATGTACTTCAGCAAACTCTTGCAATGAAAAGCACCAACCAAGCAGTCTAGTTTAGGAAAGTATCTCTTATGAAATAAGTGGCATTATACATACACAAATTGCCATTCACAATTACAAAAGCACTAAGACTGCTTCAGGATGCACCAAAACTACACCAAACATATTTTAACAATGAAAATTCTTATCAATGAAAAACTTCTGTCAGTAAAAGCAGCGTAACTAATCGAGAAGAATTTTAGCAAATTTAGAAAATAATTAGTTAACTAGTTATTTGCAATATCAGAGGCAGTTAACTTCACTAAAGGTACCATGACAGGAATCATGAAATTATGAACTGCCAGTCGAAATGACTATATTACATCTTCATTCCCACATTAATGACAGTACAATATACACTGGATTAGAAGCAAACAAGTGAACTTCTCAACCAATTTAGTTACTCTGTGTTCTAGCAGTAACTTGACTTAGAGATTTTTTTGTGTTCAATTGTCATTACTGCTTTCATTATAAAAAAAAGTTGAGAATTACTTAACACACGTTTTGTTATGTGCAATAACCATAATTATAATTAATCAGATTAGTTTGTGACCTCATGCAAATTCTCAACACAATGAATAAAACAATCTTCAGTGTAAAGGAATGACATAGTATCATCATCAAATACAGATGGGTGTGCACCATCAACTGATGCTGGATGTAGTAAGGCATTCCAATCATGCTGTCATTGTCTTGACTGAAGGCACTAGATGACATAATTTGTCAATGTTCATCAGAGGCCAGTGAATAAATGAATTCCTCTTTTGTAGTTGTTCCTCACTATTTTAGTTTTTCTCGTTCTAAATGTTCTCTTCTCTCCTTGAAAATTAAGTGATTGCCACAATCTTCTACTCTATAGTACCTGAAAAAGACAAAAATCAAGTCTTAGCAGAAGCATTACTTTAACAATGCAAGGAAAAGCATCAACAATGTTCAACAACAACAATAATAATAATAATAATAATAATAGTAACAATGCTACTTAAAACTAAGGGTTGATTTTTCTGGATGTAATTTAAGGATATTAAAAGCTCATTTCATGGTTGTCCTTTCTCCCGTTCTGGCTTTGACTACTATTCTAAATATTAACAAAGTATTAACAACACCAAAAAAAATATAAGTAACAGCAAACATTTTTCTTATTTACAATTATAGTAACTAGAGGAAGAGTATATGAATCACATATTTTCTATAATTATCTTGAGGTTAGAGACCTTTATTTGAAGTCATTTGTCTTGAAGAGATACTGAAACACCATAAGACATCATAGTAGCTAAATCCTTTCTCAAACCTTAAAATACTTTAGATAGATGCTTATCTTATATCTCTTGTAGTTTTTAAGCAGATGATAATTTTTAACTTCCCTTGAACTGTACACTAATCAATTGAAAATCAGTTCCTAGCAGAAGGTGGTGCATATTTATGTAGTCAAAGGGCCAACATTCTTGCTCATGGACACAACACAGTGGTCAACATTTTGTACATACTTTAATTAACTTTCACAATGGCATTCAAGGGAGCTATATAGACATAGAGAGAAAAGCATATATTATAAGACTCTCGCTTACAAATAATTATTCATATGTAGATTTTTTAATAAGCCTCTGTTTCAAGCATTTATAGAATAAGAAAAAAAACTACATTTAAATTCAACTTAATTGAAAAAAGTATCAAAAAGTTGCAGGTAGGAAGAAAGAAAAAAACTAGGCCTTTGCCAGAAAAGATGGCTCTTGCAAGGAGTAAAACAGCTACAGAAAGAAGGAAAGTTCTCTTCCAAAAGGCTAATACAGGCTAAGACATATCAAATCGAACAACGTGCTAACATTTGCACGGAAATGGTTTCAAGTTCCTACGAACCTGCAAGAAGTAATTAATAAGTCACAGTGACAAATTATGTGAGCGATTGAAGTTTGCTTGATTGATGAGATGCAATTATTCCTAAAATGTATGAGAGAAAGTAATAGCTTTCGATTTGGATGCCACTTCATTTGTTTATAAATGACAACAAATAGAAAACACTAACCACTCTACCACTGCTTTATGTATTACAGTAAAGTTAGTTCTGATCAATATAGAAGCTCGACAGTGTGGATGTAAGTGAATTAGTACCAAACATCTTACACTATATGTGTTAAGTAAGGATGGATGTTGACACAACTGCCATCTGGTTTGCCCAGTTGGTAAGGCGCCAGTCTTTCATGCATGAGGCCGGGTTCGATTCCCAGAGCTAGACCTTTACTCAGGGTCTTAAAATAAATGAGGAGAAGATGCTGCCTTTGCCCTAATATCTGCAACAATTAGCTAGTGTGCTTTAAGTCATTTTACCTATAAAACTAATTTTTATGCAGCTAGTTTTTTCTATTTTGCATTAAGTTATTTGAACTATTATTCTATTGTTAACACTTATACTTTTAAACCGTATCACCATGAAAATTCTATACTCTGATAATGGAGTTGAGAAGATGCCAAAAAATCAAAATTTGAATCTTGTTCTGCTAAGTTATTTAAGTTACTGTGTTAGCAAAACCTTACTGATTAAGATCAAGTTATTAGATAACAAAAAAGGTTAACTGTCTAAAAAAATCATTTATGAACAGTAAAATGTCAGAAAGTTTTCAACAAATGATTAAAATTTTAGTTACTGGCTTAAAATCACAAGATTTGGTTTAATTGACAATCTGTAGAAAACACATGTCTATCATTCTAGATAACCTTCCTGAAAGTATGTGTAGTGGTTTATTCATTAACACATTGCAAGCCTTTAATGAAATTTAGAGTTAGAGTGAGAAGGCACAATTACAGTAATACAGTGCTTTAATGACATTAAAAATAGCAAACTGAAGCAATAGTGCTTTTGCATTATTTTGTTGGTGATGTTTTAAAACCAGTTGAGTTTTACTGATATATTCTAAAAATTTTTTAAAATTAATTTATATTGCCGTCATTTGTGGGTCAAAACTGTTCAAAAACTTTTTTGTCCAAAATTTAATGTTCGAAAGTCAACTGAATCAGAATTTTGTCATATTTAAAGTGTTATATAGCCTACATATGAGCAAATTTTCAAAATGGCAGACTCATGTAATGTGGATCTTTAGAATTAAAATTTAAATTTTCTGAAGGAAAATGGTTTCCAAAAAGCACCAAGAATGCATTTTCATAGGAACATGCTAATTAGTGAAAAATAAAACTGGGTGAAAATGTTTCAGATATCAATGCCCGCCACTTAGCTAATGACAAAATTTTTTTTATAGAATCTTTGGCAATGGCTATTTTTTCTCTCTGATAACCACCTGAGTAAAAATATTAACAAAAATAATTATTTGCTTCTGGCTCAGTAAATATCTGATTAATGAATAATCCCATTCTTGTTCTCAGGAATTATTTACCTGTAGTAAGAAGCCTGGATAGTAATTTTATCTGCTGGATAAAAGCTTATGGTTGCCACTAGTTAATGAATCAAAGATTGTTTGAAAAAGATTGCTCTATCTCTGGTTGTTAAACTTGCGAGTTGAAGACTCCCAAAGTAATGGTCATAAAATAGAAAGCACTTATGAATCTGGCAGAGAGCTTATATCCAGGCTTTGTGTAACCGAGCCCAGATACTCACTTGCCTTCAATGAATAATTGTTAGATAAACTGTTCATATTTATAAAGAATTCTGTAAAAATAAAAATTATACTATACATTCAAAACTTGTACCTAAAAATTGAAAAAAAACCCCCAAAGATTGAAATATGTTTCAACTGGGAGAGAACCAAAGCATTGAAAATCTGCAAACAAATTAATATTTTTCACTTCATCACACAATAATGCAATACTTTTCCAAAACATTTTGTACACAATACTTGTGTTTCAGTAAACAAGTAAACACAGACATACTGGAAGATCATTGAAATATATTCGAAACACCATTTTTGTCAACATTGACACATACACTGGTCCCAGTAACTAATTTTTAACATTTTTCTCTGCAAAATCACATTCACTGGTCCCAGTAACTAATTTTTAACATTTTTCTCTGCAAAATCTTTGTTCACTAAGTGCACAAGTTCTTGCCATAAAAAATATATATACAGGGTTCATTTCGCTCTTCTACTTCGGTGGAATAGAGCACTCTCTTGGAGTCGACGTAGTTGCTTTTTAGCATTGCGCAAAGCTCGCTCCCATAAGGGCTAGAGCACTCTGGCACTATGTCTTCTCCAAGCTCACTTCTTCGGAAGGGAGTTCTATAGCTGCACTGATGAGCCGTAATACGGCGAAACACGTGTCTGCAGATTGAACTATACAGGGTTCATACACTTTCAGAATTCCAAACTCAGGGTCTTCAAGGGCCGCTTTTTTCAATTTCCAGGGTTGTTTTTTTTTTGTTATCCAGGGCTTTTCTAGGTATTTTTAAGCCCAGAATGAAAATAATAATGTTCAGAATCACCTTTTTAGTAGTTAATGTTGTGAAAATTCATATTTATTGAACTTATTGTAATAACAATATGCAAAAAAGTAAGTCTAAAGTATTAAGTTTTACTTGAAGCGAAAAAAAAGCATCGTTTAGCAAAACTAATCTTTCAATAAAATTCTATAACATTTTCCAGGGCTTAATAAAAAATTTCCAGGGCTGTACAAACAAACCCTGTGTGTAATTTAAGGCAAAGCAAAACTGTTAAATTCAAACAATTTTGGTTAAAATTATCTTCATCCTTGAAGATGGTTTTAACAGAAAAGGTTTGGAACTTTTAAAAATTGTTCTTCTTATTTACACATTCTTATACTCTTAAATAGGGTTTTCATGTTTTTAAGTTCTTGACATAATTGGTTATATCTGACTCTGCAAAATTTGAATCTCAATGACAAACTCACTTTAAATTCAAGGATAGAATTAACACCCTAGCACGTTTTAAGAGGAATTACCTTTTTAGCACAGTATTAATTCTGAATTATAAGAGAAGATTAATTAGTGTAGAGTAAGTAATTTCGGTGTGCATTCTGACTTTAAAACGAAACATAAATACTGCCAGTAAACGCAAAACACTGCCGAAAATAAAAGTTGTGTACATTTCATATCAAGTCTTATCGCCTTTTTAAAAAAGTTGAAGAGCAGCATTTAAAGTAGGTTAATATTCTATACTCTAATGAGAAGTCACGATGATAGTTCCAACAAGATCCTTCAAAAAATAAACAAACTGTCCACAAAATAGTAAACTTTGTACATGGGGAAATTAAGTCCTCAGACTGTAGTCTACACATTTGCAAGTTGTTTGTCATTTTCATTTCTCAAAAGTAATTAACAGAGCTGAACATGTCTGCAATTTCACTAACAGCTAAATTTTACACAAGAAATTTATTCTTTAGATTGTTTTCCTAGCAATCATATGCAAGGGAGTTCAATATTTGAATCCAAATTGTGGTTTTGATTTGTCTGAAAAGAGACGCATTTGCGAATTGCCACACATGCATTGAAGACAAGTGTCCAGTTGGCAACAGAGGCTGGGTGTAGTTTAACAAAGTACGAGAAGAACTTACAATTATCATATATATTCCCCTTCTGCTAGCGATCTATCCCTCCTCCAACAGATATTCCTGTCGGCGTTGAACTGGACGGTACACTGCCATTAACATCGTAGCCTCCTTTTGATTTCATTTGTATTTGAACCATACTTAGCTGTAAATTCGCACAGGAAACTGTATTTAGTAAACACGTTTTGGCAGGAAAAAATGGGGAATGTTAGGGGTAAAGTTTTAGTTCTTTAGAAACTCACGAACGAATGTTATTCGGTGTATTGTTTCGTAATTGAAGTTGATTTCCAATAAGAAGTGTTTGATTGTGATACTCAACACAAAACAAGACTAGAATTTACGATGGACAAACCTTGGCCGCTCGACCACAAAACCAGGCCACAGATGATCAACTCAAATCAGAGATTGATGTTGTCACAAGACAGTAAATAACACGCAGCCTAGACATACCCTTACTAACAGAAATTTGAGGGAGCAAGAGGGCTAACTTTTGAGTTGATATTTAGTAATCACAAACAAATTGAGTTTGGTGTGTACCGACGTACCGTCATTTAAATGAATACTAGATCAGGGTTGTTTTGAAATGAGAGGAGATTAGGTGAACATAAGGCCACTCTTTGGGGTACAATAGACAAACACAACAAGTCAAAATCTGTTTATATATATGATAAGCTTACTTACATCTGTGCCAGTTCCGGAAGCCATGTCTCCCGAACCAATGTGGCCGGTGTGCTATCAAGGAATATTTAGAAGACACAGAGTTGAGCGATACGGTAAGCAAATTAATATAAAGTTTACAAATTTCACCAAAAAAATATGGGTTTTACCTTAAAATCTTGAGGTGCTCCTATCATACTCCGATCTATTCTTCTTCTCGTCTGCAAGATACAAAGAAAAACGGTTCGCTTTAAACAAACTTGGCAAGAAAGATGCAGTGACATTTTAGAAAGTGCACTCGATGATGCCATCTTACCGGCGGAGGTGGTTGCTCGACGCAGCATGGAAAACACAACCATAACTCGCTCATTTTACTACAAAAGCCGCTCAACACGGCACTAATGGCGTTCCTAATTATTTCTACATCAGAACTTGGGGTAGAAGCATTCTTTGACGCTATAAAACGACTTTGCTTTCGTAAATAATTCTCTCTATCTTCCTGGGGGAGGGAGTGTCTTGGTGAGACCCCGCGGAATTGTGGGATCCGTTCATGCAAAAGTCACGTGTGTGACCCTCTCATAAAGCGGAGAGCGCTTCGTTTGGCCTTCTTAAAGTTAAAGTTTTTTCAAAAAAATTTATTGGAAACACGGTGGTTGTCTGAACCTAGGAACTGTTGTAAACGACAACTTTTGAGAGAAAAACAGCGACTTTTGACCGTCAGTGCGGCCATTACGGAAAGAACGGCCGGATTGAAATCAATCGCATGTCCATATTGTTTCAATTTCAGATAACAAGATGAAAAAAGTTACGCAACTTTAGCCAGTAAACTTCAAAACCGAAAAATAATTATTCATAAACTAGTTAGACTTTACACTGATACAATTTTTCTACGTTTGGCAAAAATTATTTCCCGACGAGCTACTTAGAGACACGATTCTGAAATCAAATGACGCCATTTTGTTGACCAACTTTCAACTTTCAGCTGAGATTTTATTAGTCCATGTCAGCGTTGGCAACAGCGAAAGTTTAGATTTCAACCCCATTGGCAAGCATTGGGTTTGTCCTCTTCAGCTTTTGACTTAGTTTTTACCAGTTCTTAGCTTGCTGTTATTTCCGTAGGAGCATCATCTAGCTCACTTACTCCACCGTCCTTTGACTACGTTTTTGGAAATACGTCTATGTAAAGATTGTCGGTAGAAAAGCTCCCATGCTTTTCTCGGCGAAGCCTAATAAATCTAAAGCTTAAACTTATCGGATAAAATCGCAAATCGCTGCTGATCCATGAGGTAAAATTTCTCGCGTTCAGCAATAAGGCCACAGAGGGAGCATTAGCCCTTCCGTGCATACGCGCATAGGGCTCACACGGTCATGAATTTTGATAACGCATTTTCCAGGCCTCGAAAAGTCATAGAGTTGGGGAAAATTGCCAAGGTCATGGAAAGTCGTGGAGTTATTGTTGGTTTTGATTTGATCGGGAAAACGAATTTTTTTAAACCATGTTATGAATTTGTCTAAAATTAACGAACTTTTGTGTTTTCTCTAAATTTAAGAACGTGACACTGTCTTTTATGGTTCAGAGGGGGTAGTTTGTGTTAAGAGTTGGATTAAAGTGTTAGTAGCTTTTTTTTGTAATGGATCATTTACTTTCTCAATATTTTTTGGTCATGGCAAATGGCATTTGTTTATGGAAAAGTCATGGATTTGAAAAGTTTCATCCCTCGTTATCAGTGTGAACCCTGTTTCAATCAAGAGTTCATTAAGGTCTTTTTCTTCTTTTATGGATGAAAGACAAACTCATCCAAAAAAAGGAAGGAAAAGACGTTTTAAAATGAACCCTTGCTTTGAGTTCAATGGCGAGCGGCGTAATGCTTTAGCAAGGACAGCTGTTTCAGCTCTACTTGGCCTCGTTAGCAACGGCACGACCACTGAGAATTAAACAGGACGACGAGGCCAGGTAAGGCCGTAACAGAAATTTTTGTCATTTTGCTCTCTCAACGAGCAGACGTTGTATTTAAATTATTCTTGACGTTTTATCAGCTTTAGTTGATTGAGCTGAATGAAATTCGTAATTAAATACATTTAATGCAGTCATTATTAATATTTAGTAAATGAGATCGTCTTATTCAGCGAATAATGATCGTACTCTTTAACTGATGCATTAGTGTTTTGTTTCGATCAATAATTATATTGACTGGTTATTTCGATTGTTTAATGTGCCGGCAATTCAACAGTTTTGCCGACCTCGACAAATAGAATCAAAATAACGAATGGAACTTTTACCTTTAGGCTTTTTTGTATCAGTTTAAACTATTTTAAATCAAGCATGACGCGGCACAACTCTGCTCCCCCTGTTTTAATTCTGAAACCGCTAAAAGGCGCCGGTCAAGATTTTATACTGTTAGTCATTTGGACGAAGACAAAAATTTTACTTTCAACAAGAAAAACTTTGGCAAAACAAAAAAAAGACATACATGTATCTAAACATATATAACTATAATGTAGATATATTGTAGCGAAATGAACTACATCAGTTCTAATATTTCAACACGTTTTTTTATAAGAACAACTTTGAAAAGAACACTGACAACGAGACTCAAACTGGCCATAACTTATAAACAATTAATTACTGGATGAGATAAGGCTCGGTCTCGATAGCTGCCGGATTCTTCTTAAAGCTTTACTGAGCTCAGTCCAATCTTTACAGAAATGATCTGCAGTTTTTCTCTTTCTTTGCCTCGAATTATAAGCTGTACACGTATAATTGCCATGAAATTAAACTAGTTCCTACAGTGTACGTGTATTGCAGTAGCTTAGAGTCTTGGTTTTTTCGATTTAAGGCACATATTGAAGTAAGTACGATTTAAGATATCTAGGCTCAAATCGACGCAAAATTAAGAACAGTGTCATTGAGTCTCGGCCGAATTTACTGATTCTTATAAAATGCGTGTATTTCGTGAATAAATTGAGTTATGTTAACACGCGCACCCCCCAGATAGCTAAATGTTTGCGAAGTTATTTTAAAGAAAATAAAAAAATATCAAAACATCTGTATCAACCAACGAAGAAGCAAGAAAGATCAAGACCCCCTTTGGAAATAACACACACGCTTCAAGTATTTGATTAACTCAACTGAACCTATTCGCTTGTGACCGCATATATACATATATAGAGCGCATGGGAAGTGTTGTAGCAGGGGGCCTTAGACAGTGACGCTTCTCAACACAGGAATTTCGGAGAGTAAAACAAAAACTTCTTGAAACTTGCTTTCAACAAGTCGACGTCACTTGCGGTGCAAAAAAATTAGATCTTAAATTGCTTCATAATAGCATCTTATTGAGGAAAGACATTTAGACAAGAAACGAAACGCGACAAGCCGAAAGGAAAACCATTTCGTGCACTAAACTTATTTAACTCGCCTTTTGGCGTTTTCTAGAAAACATCATGACATATTTATGATAATTTTATGCTAATGTTTTAAACAACAAACTATGTCAAATCGTTGCACGCACAACTTCGATCAAAACAAAAGTGCTCATAAACACTCGAAAATTAAGACAAAACCCTTTGAGATGGGCGACTACAAGTTTGCCTGAAGTCCATCGCTGTTCTTAGTCAAAACCAAATTATCTAAATTCGCAATTGCTATAAAAAATAGTTCCGTGCTCATGATTTAGCACAAACTTATCTTTTTTATTGTTCGAATGGTTTAGTGGTTTTGAACGAGCTTGGTTCCTGCTTGTTACAACACAACAACAAACCAATTATAATCTTCCAAATTAAAAAATATTGTCGACCAAACGAGCAGCTATGATAGTCTTTAACCTGTATTGTCCTTCAGCAACCCAGTTCAAGTAAACTAAGTTGGCAGCATTTGAAAAGGTCCGATCGAAACCCTATAAAGTGACCACTCATTTTGCTCGTCTTAAAGAGTGGACAAGTGTTATTCATTCTAACTCTTGAACTTTTGAACCAGAGGCTTAAACGATCACTCCAGCGTTCGTCGATCTTGAACTAAGAAGATCAAATGGCCCGGTTCAATTATTAGCATATTGTTGCATGAGGCTCAACTAAAGGGGCCACACATACGCGTTTTGCTGGTATTGAAAAGTACGGCCTTACAGCTGTTCAAAAATGGAAGAGCATCAAGGTAAAATCATATAACTATAAAACATGTAAAAACGATCTTTGGATAAAAAATGTTTAAAAACGGGAGCTTTTGGCTATTTTACTACAGCGGCTTTCTCAAATTCTCAAAGACAGGTTCCTGTTTTCAAAAATTTTATCCAGAAAACTTTTTTTTATAAATTTCATACTAACGATAACTGTTTGCTCATCTTGCTTTGTACGTACACGCCAGTTTTAGTGTCCAAAGAGCAAAAAAAAGTGGAAAACTGATTCAGTCACCGAAAGAAAATCATACCGAGAGTTTGCAAGGCTACGAGTTGCTCGTTATTCGGTACTACAAAGACAACGTGACTGGCGGAAAACTCCAGAGCTAAATTCTTGATTCTCCCAATATACTCAACACGAGCGTTCCCTCAATATGGCCAATCATTTCCTGCTTGTTCACTTATTACCAATATATGTAGTACTTGAAATGTCTTGACAACTTATAAGTATTCCTTCACGTAATAGAGATAATCTAGTTAACTTGTTTTAAAAGTTGGATTGAACAACTGTATGGACCTTTACCTTCCTTCTTCACACACCATTTATGGTATTTGGACGAAACTCGAAATATATTCAGATTAAAGTTTTGTAAATTTCGTTCAAGATTGACCCTTAAAGATGGAGCTACTTCGGGCCGGCCGGTTTTTACTTAACACTTTGTCGCAAGCTCGGACTGGATGCAAAAATAACAGATTTAAGAATTATGTGAAGCCCTGAACAGCCACAGCGAGTATTTTTCGTACTAAGCTTTAAAGATGTTGTATCAAATTTTGGAAACGAGACAAATAAACTTTGGGTTTATGTTTGACCTCCAATTACTTAATTCGAATGGATTAGTATTTTCATCGAATCTGTGCAGACTTGCATAAACTTATACATATATACACACACGCATGCACGAACAAAATTAATATTAACCCAAACAAACGCAAGTTTATACGCATTTAGATAAAATGAAAAAAATATATATAAATATTATTTTTCTCGCGCACACCGGAAAGCTTGAATGTCTCAAGTTAGACATAGTGTGCTAGATAACTGATAACTTGTTTGTTTTTTAAAAATACTTCAAATTTTGCATTTTGCCTAGTACCAGTTAGTGAAGTGCAATTAAGTCATCTTAATTCAATTGTACAATAGCCAAAAATTCAGTCACAAGGCAATTACCATTACAAACACTAGTCGCATGCTGGTTGTCTCGAAAACTAAACATAAATTGATAAAAATTAAAAATAGATCAGTTATGATAAAGGAACTGAGAGTGAGAGCCCTTTAGTAATTTCTTTTTAATTGATCTAACATTTGTGATATCTAATGTCTAACCGGGTTTTAATAAAAAGTAAAGCTGAGGTCAAAAATAAACTAAGCTAAAACGTAGGGTTTAAGTTTGAGCACGTACGTTTTGTTGTGAAAATATTGTATATGCTAATCTCCGAGTACAACTCGTGTCGAATTTCATAAGACGTACCGTAATACTGAAGTGTTGTATCAAAATCGTACATTGTTTTGATGACTGATTGCTAGCAGCAGCTGTGTCCGAGTGGCGAATTGAGTGAGAAATGAACAAGACCGAATATGGGGAATCGAATCTTTGTTATTCGCAGAGCTTTTGATAACAACGCGATCGATAAAGAATCTAGATTCTCGATCCTTAAAACGTAGTACAACTCGAGATAATTCCAGTCTTTAAATTGTATAGTTGCGTGCTATTGGTCCCTTTCGTCGTCAGCGGGTTTTTAATAAAACGAAGTAAAACTATCGCTCGGTACTGCGCTATTCGTATGTATGTAATCAGCTCCTATATTCAGTGTGGTGTTGGAGTTATCGAGGTCAGTAACGGTACTTACTTTTGGTACTTGCCTCGATCGCCCTCCAAAACAAGAGCCCCAGCTCATATCGGTTTGTTATCAACAGCACACGAGCAGAGTTCCTGAACCGTTCAAGACTGGCTCCCTGCCACTCTGAAAGTGCTCTTTCTTTCAGTTCGCTAGCACATTCGAAAGCAAAATGTGCGAGAGAGCAAGTTGCGAAAGCGAAACTCGTTCCGCGCTTACGACAGGTGATTTTCACTCTACTGCCAATGTATCTTTAGGCGTATTTATATAAGATGAGCAGTTGAGATCAATATAGACTCTGAAATAATTTGATGACAGCCAAGATATTTGGACGTGTCACATGCCGTGTTCAGATTGGCTCAGATATGAGCATTCATTAGAATAACAAAAGCCTGCTTGTTTGACTTTAAGAATAGCTGTCCAAGCCCTACCGAAACACATCAGTTCTAACTCTCACAAAACCGCTAAACCTTTGCGTTTGCAATTGTGCAATAGTTTGGTCGTACTAAGAGCTACGAAGATTTTTACGTGGCGAAACAGTCATTCCGAAAATGCAAATTAAAATCTAACAACGACCATAGCTAAATTTCTTTTTCCTTGTTTCAAAACACGTGATCGGATGATCGGTTGTGCTCACGCTGCGAAAAGATTTTGAATCCATTCAAAGGCTTTTGTTTGCAACTTGATAATTTTCTAGCGACAAAGAGGTTGATTACTTGAGACCGGGATGAACCAACACGAGTTCAGATTTATCTGATTACATTAGACCGCAGTTTCGATAGATGGACCGAAACGAAAGTCAACTTGCATGCCATCGCAAACATTTCGGACCGGTCCAAGTTGTTGTGCCAACGGAGCCTTGCGTCAGCGGTCGACGAAAGTCTCGTTCCCGGGGCCCACGTCCCTTTTGGCAAGCGCTAACCTAAGGAACGTGGGCTCTTGGAACGAGATTGCGACAAAAGAAATAAGACAAAGAAAGGAAGAAAAGCAAAGGCTGCCAATGATAAGGTAAAAATTAACACATTTTTCAGAAACAGTGAAAGTTAAAAACGAAATGCAAATTTCTCACTGTTTCGGTTTCTTTGTTGTTATTTTTAAAAAACTTTTATTACAGTCGGCTTTTTCAGTGATATTTAAAATTTTTCGGACCCCCCTAGAACGCTCTCGCCCAAGCCCCTCGTTTGGTCGCGCTATGCACGAGCTTGCAGTCCCAATTTAAAACCTGCTCCGCGGTACCTACAGTTTTGCCTTTTTTCTCCGTCTGTCATAGCGTATGTGTTCAGTGAAATATCTATATGAGAGTATTTATTTTAAGTTCTGGTTCTACAAGTTGTGTGACCAAACAAGCTGCTAAATTGTGTACCCTATTTTCTTTTGTCTATCCGTTTGGCGTTTTTTAACGCGGAAAATCCTCATGGAAGTACATTACCATTTCTGTCGAAATGGCGGCAACACGCACCGTGCCCTGCGAGTTTTCCGCGCCAAAAATTTCTACTGCCTGCATGCAGCCAACACTTAATTTGCTCTTGTGCATCTTCTCACGGGCTGTAGGATTATCAATTTTTAAAACTCAACATGATAATGACGTATTAAACGATTTAAATTTACTGACCGCGCTTCTTTCGCGGCTTATCCGGCATGGGACCAACTTCAAGAATATTTTGAAATGAAAGTGGTGGCTGCAACAATCAAGTGATCGTGGCGGTTCTCGGACAAAGAGAAAACTCAAGGCAACATTTTAGGTTCTAAAGGCTTTGTTTGATACTTTTGCCTTTGTATTGAACTCGAAACCAATGTATCCAACAGCCCGTGATCTTCTTACGATTGTTTGAAGTAAATAGATAAATAGTAAACAAATAAAATATTGTTGGAGGTGAATAAATGAATAACAAACAAGTAAAAGAAAAAAAAATGTAAAAGTGAAAAACAGTCGGTCAAAAACAATACGATCAGAAAAAGAAGCACTAGACCAAAAAAAAAATTGCTGTAAGTGATATCGCAGCATGGTTACAAGAGGTTCTCAATGGGGTGGGGGGGGGGGGGGGGGTAT
>JAOBAT010062395.1:0-24850 GCA_026413305.1 Hydrozoanthus tunicans | reverse complement strand
ATTTTTTGGCTTTGCAAACACTACAGTCAGTTTCCATATTTGGTGAACTCCGAATATGAGCTGATAACCGAGATTCAATGAACCAATCAGAACGCGCGAATCTCAATATTCGAGATTGAAAATTTAATAATCACTACTATTTGTTAATATGACGAGTGCAAAAATGCCAAATAAATAATTTGTTTTATAAAAACGCGTCACAGCTGTGCATGTGGTGTTTTCTGGTAGCGTCCGGCTTTGAGGCGTAACTAGTTGATTGTATAGGTAATCGCAAGGATAGAGTAAAATTTAGGATTAATCCACGAGTGTTTCCAAATATTTTTTCAAATTCAGTTCCCGAATTGAATCGCGACAGGGGAAATTTGAAAGAAAAACATTTGGAAGCACAAGTCGTATTATTCCTAGATTATACGAGGAACAATCGACTACATGTTTATGATATCGTAGGTACAACTCCTATTTTTTGTCGTAACCCACAAAAAATAGTTGCATAGGTTTTTTCATTAACCCGAAGTTTCTTCGAAAATTGCCGGAGATGTAAGAAAATCTTTGCAGCCTCTGGAAACGTTCGGAAACCTTCAAAAAAAGTCTGATGCTTTACGCTTTTTTTAAAAAATCGGAAAATCTTGGAATTTACTCGGAAGCGCTCGAAAGTCTTTGGAAAACGATTTTAAGATATTTTATAGACTTTTTAAAATTTTGGAAAATCTTCGAGTTCGGAAATCTTCGAAAGTATGCTAGCGCCCAATCAGCGCCGACTAGTTTTGCCTTGAACTAAGAAAAATTTAAGAAAAAAGTAATTTTGCCCTCTATCTTATAAAGGTAAATAAGTTAAGGGACATTCGAAGTGCTCTTAAATTTAGCAAAATACCTGTGAGTTCTTAGATTTTCGTCTACTTGAACTGCTCAAAGATCTTGAATCCGCAAACACAAAAATTGCGAGTGCACAGTTAATCTTGGAGAGACGTTATATTCTTTGCAGTTTAGCCCAACTTATTAGCCCAGGTGCCAGTCTGTCGTGCGGGAGGCCTGGGATCGATTCCCGGTGCCTGACCTTAACTCAGGTTCTTAAACTAAATGAGGAGAAGGTGCTGACTTAAATACATGTAACACAAGAATTTCAGTGCGTAAAGCTTGTTTGTCGAACTCAGTATGATATGTATTCACATGTGAAAATAGTTGTAAGCGTACAACCAATACGAACGGTGTATAGCTGATTTCACATGTGAAAATACAACCAGTCAGCAACGTGCAAGAACTTGCGCCATCTCAGGTTTCTCGACAAAACTTGGCCGCCGCTAAATTGAACGAAAACTAAATTAAAGATTTGAAAAGAGTTCTTTAGAGAATTACATATACAACAAGTACAAGAAAGTAAGAACACTGTGCTTGCAGAAACCAAAGCATGTTAAATCGCTGAAAAGATTTCTTGAGGGGAAAGACATACAAACGGAGTTTGAAAACATCGAAGCGAAAGTACAGTGGACGAGTAGATATCGCTACAGTTCTCGTCCAAGTAAGAAAGAAGCTAGGATCTAGCACAAAGATCTCGTGAATAAAATCCCGTAAGCCGCACTTTCTATGAAGTAAACTATATTGGTCTAACATCTACAAGCGGTAAAAGACTTCTCAGATAAGGACGTTAAATCGTAGGCCGTTGAAGTCTTATAATAGGGTTGTAAAACCTGTTGGGTTTTCGTCCGACTACCCGCGAGTAGTAAAGAGCATAAATACGTTTAACGTGGGTTGTAATGTTCGTTAAAATAATTAAAAGTTATCGTTCCAAGAGGAACGATATTTACTGATATTGTCTTGAGGTGGATTTTCTTTCCACGCCAAAATGAAACGGTTACACCTTGTGCTACTGTTTAAGAGAAGAGAGAAAAGAAGCGCCGAAGCGATGTTCATGAGTTTAAAGGAACAGGCGTAGCTCAGTCGGTTAGTGCGCGGCCTTCGGAGATAGAGGACACCAGTTCGATCCCCGGTGACTGCACGTCTGTTTCGACTTTCTCCTGATTAGTGCAGTTGTAGCTTTGAATACCCGTAAAACGGAGAATTGACATAGGGAGGGGGTAAATGGCGCACGGTCTGCTTCCATTGATAGCAGCACTCAGAGAGCTGAAGGAACTACCGACGTTAAATAACGGTATCTTTACCTCTACTTTTAAGGTTATTCAGCCGAAAACAAGTGCGGGATCAGTGCATAGAGTTCGGGCTTATGAACAGTAACTGTTTTGTATCATTTTCTATTCCTGCAAAATTTACAGTGTATGTCTGTGTCGGTTTAAACTTGATTACTTGAATCGTAGCCGCTACAAATTGACTTTGCGCGTGCATGTCGAACCACCGCGCGCAACAAACCAAATTGTGACGTTAGAGAAAAAATTCTCCTAAAATTCATTTCGTACAAACACAAGCAGGAACTTTCGTTCAGCAAGTACGAGGTTCTTTTTTAAGGTTTAACCATGGACTTATTGCATCAAGACTGTCTAAACGAGTTTACAACCAATTCTTTGGGTTGCATCACAAAATATTCCCCGAACGGACGGTTGGTATTCCTCGATATCTCTTCCAAGGAAGATAAATCAAGTTTTGTGAGTGAGTTTGCGGAACAAAACAATCATGAATACTCCTCTTCTCCTTCAATTGTTTTTCCGAACGGTAAAACTACCGAAGGTAAGATTGTTAACTGAGTTTGTGCACCAAATTTGAGGTTACATAGTTTCATAAACGTAAGTTGACAGTTGGGACTTGAACACTGAATTTATTTACTCATTAATACAGCTTTTACCACGCTTGCAAATAAAGAAAATTAAACTATAATATAAGCAAGAAGCGTGGTATTGCTCGCACAACAGAGCATGGCTCCAAATTAAGTGTGGCCAAAAAGAGAAAACATAACGAGAAGAGTCACAACATATATACATTTATATTCATACATATACATCGGAGGTCCTTGATGAAAAGCACTTTGAGTAAAAACGTTTTCTTAATTAAGATGATGATGATGATGATTATTTATTTATTTATTTATTTTAGAAATGACCCTGTTTAATAAAAACATGTTTATTAGCAGCATGTCGATTGATCTGTGATGTCATGTGCTGATAAATTGGGCATAGAGTTTTCCAAGAACATCGATTGTTTATATCGAATAAGATGTTTGTAGCAGATTTATAGTGCGAATACAAAGCGGTCTTGTCGGAAAGACGGGAAACTGAGCCAGAACTAAGGATGGTATTCAGGAGACAAACTAAAAGCTGAATCCTTTCTCGAGCTTAAGTTGCTCATAGGTCGCGCTTATCGGTTTATGTACTGTTAACCGATTAAACAAAAACTCATAGATCAGATATCATCGGGCTCGTAGCAAGCCTAAATTTTACTATCGTAATTTATTCACTGGTTTGTAAATATGATCACTAGAACAAATTGGAAGATACAACTTGTTTGTCAGGGGTAGCGCCATTTTAATGATGTAATTTTTTAATCCTTACATTTAGCTCTAATTGGTATCATTGTGTTTAAAGCAGATAAACTGAAATCCAGATTTGAGCGCCGTTGCCGAATATTGGACGAGCTGGTTGCTAAAATGGATCCGCCTGTAAGACCCGTCTGGCCGTGGTCCCGTGAAAGACTCGATCGCAGCAACACAAACCGACTAGTTGCCACGGAGGTGTTGCTCACAAAGCCTCGTCTTTACAAGTTTTCTTCCAAAACAAAAACAATTTTTCAAGACACTAGGTACGTAAATAAGGTTGTTCCACGGGGATAAGTTTTAAGGGTAACGTTTTGAAGGTTTTAAGGTATTGCAGATTTATTAATAAAAAAGAAAAACCAGTAAAACTTTTTACGGAACTCAGCTTTCACGCGTTAAAAAAAAAACATTTCCGTTTCGCCTTCTCTTATCATCAGAATGATATACAGGATGAAATGTTAGCCGTAGAAAGTGACCGAAACTAAATTTCCATAGATAGTTAAAGAAGCAAAACTAAGTAAAACTGAGTTTGTATGAGTCATCAAACTTCTATTAAAATTGCCGGTTTAATTTCATTTTCTTTCACCCGCTAATATTTGATCCTGTACATCATTCCGATGAAGCTTTCCATAAGAGAAGGCGAAATGCAAGTGTATTTTTAACTTTGTTAAAGCGTGAAAACTGTAAAACCTTTTATAGATTTTATCTTTTTCACCATGTTTCATCCACGCGAAAGTCTGAGGAATAGTATTTACTGACTTCCGCTAGAGTGCTGAAATCATAGTTGATATACTGACCGGTTGTGTAAGGCGGTGAACCACAAAGAGAAATTAAAAAAAAGTGCTTTGTTGTACGTTGAACGAGCTTAGACCAAGCGCATTATTTTTTGCTATAAGTAGAGCCAATATTTTTCACAAAAAACGTTTCGGAGGATTTTACCTTTCATCTTTCGCTTTGCAGTTTTTTGATCAATTCTTGTTTTCTTATTACCAAATGTCTTATTTTGTACTTGTTCCATAAAGAGAAGTTAGATGTTGATAACGGACAGAAGTGAAAGTAGTAAAAACTAGAGCCAGAACTTACTAGAATCTTGATATTCTTTACAGTGCGGAATTACCCATGAATCATCGAGTGCCTTGTGAAGACACGTGGTCTTGTGCTGCCATACCGTACGTACCCGCGGATCAAATTGAGAAGGAACCGCTCCTCGAAAAGATCGCTGTTGCTAAGAAGGCGCTGCACCTGGTAACAAAATTTACATTATAGAAAAGATTATTTATTTATCATAAACCTGAACCCACAGCGAGTGTATCGGTGTATTTTTCTATACAAAGCGAATTGGAAATCAATAGATTTCGTCATTCATTCATTCATTCATTCATTCATTCATTCATTCATTTGTTCCTTCATTCATTCAACCATTCATTCAACCATTCATTCATTCTTTCATTCATTCATTTGTTCGTTCGTTCGTTTGTTCATGCATTCATTCTAACTCATTCATTTATTCAACCACTCATTCACTCATTCATTCATTTATTCATCAATTTGTTTATTCATTCCTTCTCATACTGCATATGGCACAACAAAAATTCCAAGTTTTTTTTTTAATCAAAAAAAAATTTGAATTGCTTTGATCTGTGACTAAAACTATTTCGTTTCCAATTAAATATTTCCTTCGCCTTTGATTTTGTTAAATGGTTGATTTAAAAAAGAGTTGACGAGCTTTCGTCGTGTTTTACAGATCGCAGTCAAAAGCAAGTACACTCCAAACAATTTATTCGGTTTGTCCTCCGGCCCCGGGTTGAACGCTGGGTTAGTCAAGGGACGACACAGTCACAGAATGAAGTTGCCGGTTTTGAGTTTAACTCCCATACCAGAGGAGAACCCTAAGAAAGCTAAGAGTTCCGCTAAAGAGAAAAGAATTTCCTTGCCCAGTCTTAGAAATGTGCGGGAACCTAGCGTGGTGCGTCAGCACAAAGAGAAAAAACTAAAACCGGGTCACACTGAGAAACATGTCGGGTCAGTGTTGGCTGAAACCCTTAAAGGACCCGAGGAACTTAAGGTAGGTTTTCACAGGAACATCGTCGTATTTCCTTTGCTTTTGGTCTTGAGCTTATCGGTTTGTGTCAGTTTGGATTGCATTTGATTATGGCCTTTTACAATTTTTGCTTCATTTTCTGATTCTTTTGATAAGAAAGAAAAGGATATTTGTTTATGATTAAAAAGTGATAAATGACTTTGGAAGTTTGTGAGTTTTGCCATAAAAGCTCTATAAAGGCTTCCTAGGGAGTGGAGTGAGGTGTTTTAATTTAGCGGTTGGGTTTTTTAGAGAAGAAATAGTTAATAAGAGTGAAAAGGGCGTATCACAAATGTAGGGACAACTTAAATTTTTTTAAGTGAAACTATTTTCTTTTTTGAGCTCAATTTTAGCTTAGACCATTTTAAGCGTCGCTGTTCGTATTTTAAAAATTGTTTAATAGAAAAAAAACCATTTATAGACTATTACAAAAACTGTGAACATGCTCTCCATGCCTTTAAAACTAATCCTGCTTAAAATTTTCATCAATTTGTAATTCTTTATAACGTTTATTAATTTCTTTTACATGTTTCATTGTAGACTTTGCGGCACAAACTTAAGCTGCCAAGTTTGTTCGGGAAGAAGAAAGAAAAACACGTGGGCTCTAAACTAGCTGTGGATGAAGAGCCAAGAGAGAGAAAAACGAAGTTCTTCAGCCGTATTCCCATCAGGAAGAACAAAGTAAAACCAGTTGATCAGGATTATTTGCAGTTACCAAAAATCTCTTCCCTTGATGCTTTCACAAAGGTAAGACGATATTTGAGTTTAGAATTGACTTTCAATTTCTAGTGAATGAAGCTTAAAAAATCCAGCTGCCCTGCGACTTTGAAGCCGTAATTTCTAGGAATTGGTTAAAGTTTCTGTAGATATTACCATCATTGTTTGAGAAATTTCAGAGTCAATTACCTTGGGGAAAAAAGCCCTCAAACTTTTCTAGTTAGGTTATGTATAGGTATAGGTAAAAGATAACATTAACAAATGAGAAAGAGATTGATCCACAAACCAAAAGACTGACAGTGCGATCCTGGGACTTGGCCGCGCCAATCGTACTTATATAAAGAACTGGGGTGAGAATGAAACTTCTCGTTCCAGTTCCTATTATTACTAGTGGCGCGCGGCCAGATCCAACACAAATCGGTAAAATACCAAAAAAGAGCCTGTTACACAGAACAGTTTCGCACTCGCAGACAAGACGGCAGTTCGTAGGAATTGAAAATTATAAACTTCATTTAATTTAGGGTGAATTTGTTTGGGCCTATTCCGGAATAGGAATACGTGCCACCGATAAAACTCATTGACCTGACGATTGGGAAGAAATCGCAAAATGCTCTTTTAAAAATGTTGTTCCCACAATCTCTCGTGCGACCGTCATAATAGTTCTACATAAAGCTTGTAACTGAGGGCTGATTAAGCTTGATACAAATTTTTTTCTCTTGCGCTCCCTCTTTAAGGTATCTGTTGGAATGGCAACTAGCTCTGCTGTCCCTGATTGGTCAGAAAAACAAATCAGACCTGTTAGACCGGTAACAAGGCGCCGGGAAGCTCTCCCTTCCCTCGTCAGTTCTAACAACAAAGAATGTGCAAGCGTCAGTGAAGAAAAACTTGGTAATCGGTACCGTCTTTCTACACAAGGTAGTGTTTACCAGCAGAAGTACACATACATAAAGGGCAAAAACTAGCTTGAAACTGGCTATGATAATAGAACTGAAAGAAAATTGATGTATCTACATAGCGCCTTTTCCATTTGGGTATGCAAAAAGGCGTTTTACAACGATCAGTTTTATCCCCAGCGAACCTGAAGATTATATAGGCGCCAATGGTAACCGCTTTTTTTTGGAAAAATCTTAGCCATTGTGTCAAGTTTTGGCTCAACTTGTTAGTTTTTAAGAGTAAGCGTCATATTTCATCCGACTCTAAAAGAGAGTCACCCAACCCCCCTTTCCCCCCCTCCCAGTCCTCAAGGTCTGTGACTAGTTACATACGTCCACGCACAAGTCTCGCACTGCCTGGTCCTGCATTACCCCTTATTATTATTTGCAGTATTCGTTAAGAAAGCTTTTAAAAAATCAACTATTCATGATCAGCAATCAACAAAGAAATCACCGTTAAAAATGTTGAGTTAAGTAAAATCTTAACAAAGCAATAGCAACTGATGAAATTTTTTTCTGTTGCACTTGCAGTTAAAAAACTGAAGAGCCGGCGCCAGATTCCACGATCCAACTAAACTTGCTTTCCAGAGCTGCTGCTCACATAGACGAAAAAAGATTAAGAAATGACGTCAGCTGAGGAGGAAGAGATTTAATCTTCCAGGGAGTCTGGATGGACAAATTAGTTTTTATCAGTACTAAGTTTTTACTTCAAAAAGAGTTTCTAACATTTTGAATAATAGAATAATAGCTTTAAATTTGATACAATAAAAATAGTATATCCAAAACCGAAAGAGAGAAAGAAACAATCAAAGGTACCTTACCTTCGATGTTGCAAACGATCTTCGGAGCTTTCATTTAAAAGTAGAAAGAAAGGTTGTATATGTATGGTAATTCTATAGCTCGGGTACAGATTCCTTGTCTCCCTATGAGGGGTCTGGGGACGAGATTAATCCTTAGAGCCAAATGTAAGAATATGATGAAAGCCATTAAAAGGTTTATGAAAAAAAATTGAGTGAGTAAACTTTCTATATTAGTATAAACGTTTACACCTCAATGGTAAATAGTTGTAGTAAAGTTGAGATGTTACATCCCCTTAAGTCGCGGTCAGTTTTTTTTTACTTAATTTCCTTAAAACGCCTTAAAATAAGTTGTTTTAAACCGCGGCGACTTATGGATCCCGAAGTAGGCCTAAGAGCAGTTTTTTAATAACACTGTATTAACTATTTGAGACAGGTTATCATGATAAACAAATGTTCTTCACCTTTTCTCAGCCTCAGCGTGTTCTTAACATCTTCTTAAACTTTGGGCGATTTTCAGCCTCATTTTCTTATATAAAAAAAGGTTCTTATAGAAAAAGAGCGCTTGTATCTAAAATGCCTCGATGTCATGCGACCATGGTGGCTTGCACTTGCAGACTAATGGCCTTTACTAATGGAACTACTGTTGCGCAAAAAAATGTGGAGCTATTAATCACCGCATCATTAATTTGTATAGTGATACATTTTCTTGATAAGAAAATTTCGTTTCGTGTCGCGCTCGTAGGCAAGTCTTAAGCAGGATTTTGCGTGTGGTTCGTCGCTTCGATCTCCAGCGAATTTAATTCTTTTCAGCGTGTGAATTTGTAGCAGTGAATGTTGCGTTGGATTATCGGGCACTGAAGGAAAGGTAGCAGACAAACTCAATATCAAAATCAGTTGTTTTGTCAAACAATGTTTTGTGTGACAATATTGCCATTGGGGGGATGGGGGGGGGGGGGGTACTCCCTTTAATTGGGATGGTTGGTATGACTGTTGTTTTTTAGGGGTAAAAATTGACAGTCCGGTATTTTTTTAGGGGTTGTTAAAGGAAATCCTGTAATAAAGCAAGAACCTGGTATTTTTTAGGGTTTAAAAACGTGAAGCTATTGGACTGCTTGCAGTCCCGTGTTTTAGCAAACGTGCCTACTGAACAAGACGTTAAGACTAAAGTCCGCTTTCGGCGTTTTTCTTTTCTTTTTTTTTTCTGCGTTTTTAGCGTTTACTGCATATCACGTTCGGCCCAACAAGAGGGGACTTAACGCTGACCCGCTAGCTAAAAAAATTTCAGATTTCAATTAGTATTTTTTAGGGTGATTTTAAAACCGAGAGGTATTTTTTAGGATGGAAATTTGTTATCACTTGGTATTTTTAAGGTTTTTGGGAACCTTTCCGACGGTCATCCCTACCATTTTGACCCCGAATAACCCCCCGGGATTTTAATATTTCTAAGAATCGTTCTACAGTAAACAAGCATAAAAACACAGAAAGTTTGGTTAACGATCAAGCTTGCAGTGTTGCATCCACTTGGGCCCTTGCAACGCTGGGACAATTCTTAGAACAGAGCCTCGAACTGCGCATTAGTTTCTATAAAAACTGCGAGTGGACACGAATAATGTCGCGATAGGCACAGTGCTTAAAACGAATTATTTGCCAAAACAAGCCAATTTTTACAACAAATCTGAATTGAAAACCTTAGTAGAAGATCAGGATTCGATTAAATGCTGTTAAGGCCTATTAACAGTATTATTTTTAACAAAGATACATAACTACCAAAACTCGATGTTTGTTACGATATTGGAATGTAATTATAAGTCAAGTTTACAAAATAGGAACTTAGAGGACGTACAAACTGCTAGCATTTCACATAATTCAGTACTTAAACTACTAACAGCTCAAGAAATTCAGCTGCGTGTCACTTTATCATTCAAAGCACTTACCCATTTTCTAGTGTTGGCGATGAATTTTGCGAAGCAAACCGGAAACGCATAAAGCACACACTATACGCCTTCTCATTAAGTTCCGAGAATTGAACCGTAAGATATATTCGAGACCGAAATTGTTTATCTAAAACTTAGATTTTTATTGGTAATTCAATGACAATGAAGATAACTTTTGCATTATGTGTTTTGCTCGACTCGTTGCATTGTTCAGTTGAAAAAGAAGAAATCTGTGCGTTTGGACTCAAATGGGAAATTAATCCTGACTAACTCGACAATCCCAAGTTATGAGCAACTTCTCCAGTACACTTAAAGTCGTTATCGACGAGGACTTAATTCTCCACAAACTTTATTGATACACTAACAGCAACGCTTGCATGTTACAATAGTTTCAAAACAATCACAAAATCTCCTAAGTTACAATCTGCAGGAGCGGATACAGGGGGGTGGAATTTCCATCCCCCTTTTTACACTACCTATAAAAATACGATTTCTCAATAGTTGGTCAACAAAACCGGCAAAATATTCTCAAATTTATAGATAAACCACAACTTGAGGGCCTACGAAATACTGTTATTGATGCGCAAAGAATATGTGCAAAACGTGGTGGCTTGAAAGGCACTCAACACTCGAAACCATATTATATACCCACCCCCCTTTTTGAAACCCTGTATCCACCCCTGATCTTAGATTTACGACGTTATGTTCTGGTGGACGTGCCCTCATGAACACGTTTTGTAAGCGGGCCGATTCTAATGAACAGCTAGACTACGATGTGAAGTCCTCTATAAGTCAATAGGTGCGAAATAACGAGTTGACTATAAGATTCATAGAAAACAACAACGAGTAGTGTAATTGCTTCAGTAGATTAACTTAAACCAATCAAAACGAGTGTTTTACTGAATCTGCCATTGTTTTTTTGGTCTAATAACCGGCAGTTTCTCTACATGCTGTCTGTCGCTCAGTGGACTCAGTAAGTAAGTTAGCCAATCAGGTCACAGCATTCGTGATGGTTTGCTAGTTCATTTCTACTAATAAGCAAAATGCAATAACTTCATTTTTCCTTAAGAAAGTTTTTTCCTGAGGGTTCACAGGCTACACAGTTCTGTCGTTTTTATTGGTACTAGTTTAGTCTCGTTCGAATTACTCGACTTTGCGTTCTCGTATAATACTTGCACCTTCTATTTATTTGCTAAATTACAATTAAAACTCTCATCTAGATCGGCCATTCTCAAAAAAATCAAGTCTTAATGCCTAAATTTACTCTTCTTTTGTTCTCTCTATAACGGCTACCTCTCCACTACGACTACTTTATTTTGTCCCCAGTCCATAAATTTACTCTTCTCAAGTTCACTCTCTTTATAGCGGCCACCTCTCCACAACGGTGGCTTCTGTCCAATACGTGGACGTTGTGGAAAAGTTTGACTGTACTAGAAGGCAGATAACACTATCTTAACAATGGCTGTAAAAACGAGTTGCAATTTCAACCTAGACCAGACACAAAACGAAAGGCTGAGTTGCTCAACGGCCATTTTGGGCCAAATCTTATTGTTTTTGTGTGGCTACCCTCATCACTGTGACGAGACGTTTGACATACAAACAAAGAATTCGGTTCAAAATCGTTACTGTTTGAGAAGGGTCTATACATTAAAATGCAGTTATTGAAAACAGTGTAACTTGTTCAAATTAAGAATTAAAAACCTACAATCTGCTTCGCATTTCTTTTTGCACGTTGCGAGAAGTAGTCGAATATTTGAGAAAAACAAAAAGTTACTCATTTAGCCTGGAAGAAAAAGTCCAAGTTTCTGTAAGTTTTTTATAGTATCCTCCACATCAGGTTTGCCAAAGATGCCTCGAGCATTATCATCAAATGTAGACTTACACTGAGGGCATTCACTGTACAATTTTTTTATATGATCTAACTTTAACGGCTCGAATGTGGCAAACAATTTCAATTCTGGCAGCTTTTTTTGTCTGATTCTTTGTTCGTGTTCCCTATAATGACCTTTTTCTGAATATACAACATGTCGTAACAATTCCCAAAGGAGATTCTCTATTTGAGGTAGAAGTGCCTCACACTCATCCAGTCTAGCCGTTACAACCTGTTTGTAGCTCTCCTCGTCCATCTCGCCGTACTGAGGCTGGGCTTTCAAGCTTTCAAGCGTAAACGTCTTGAGGACTGGGTAACAGCTCTTGCGAAGATTCTCGAACTTGTACATCTGGCTGAGGAGGAGGAACCTAAGAGCGTTGGTTTCGTCGAGTTTTTGTGATTCAAGCCATATTTTACATCGCTCCATTACTACTGCAATTTGATACTCGTCTGCTAACTTGAGAAGATGTTCTACGGTTTTACCTATAGATTTGAAATCAAAAGCGTAAAACGCAGAATTAATTTCCAGCAATCAGGCTCTCTTTTTCATTTAATTGAATAAGGAATCTCCAGGGAACAATTATATGATTTATGAAGAGAATCAAGTCAGCAAGAGAACACGGCGATAAAGGTTAAGGGTCCGTAAACTCCCGCTAAAGCGTGTTTACCGCAGTAAAACTTATGAAAAAAAGAACAGAAAACAGTTGTTAATTAGGTGAGCTTGTAAACCCTTCAAGGAGGCCATTTGAAGCTAAAACCTGTTCCATAACTCTGTCAGTGGCCACTTACTCTCGATTGGGATTATTCGAACATCAACGTAGATCTGGTCCAGAAGGTCAAGAATTTCCGACGCCTTTTTACCGGGGAGTTTAACTTCCTCTTTATTCTTCTCATCAAACCCTTCACCAAACATGGCCAAGAAGACGGGAGAGTAGACGCCAAGCACAGCTCGGTGAACATGGAACCTGTATTCTTCTACCACAAGAACAGTGTCGCTGCCGTTCCATGGCTTTGAAAACTTTGTAAACCGTCCATTCTTAAAGGCTTCATCGGCTGGCTTTGAAGATCCCTTGTCTACTCGAAAATACAATGTAGGTCAGTTTAGCTATAACTACAACAGCAATGATATTAAGGCTTTTGTACTTCAGTGGTTTCACTTAACAATCGATCGAGAATGGTAAGCGGTAGTCCACAGACCCGAAAAGAGGGACGCATCCCCGAAGGGAGGAGGACCCTGTAAAAGCCTCAAACGTAATAAATGGCCCTAAATATTATAAAGGTCCTAAGTATGATAAAAAATTGGTCCTAAATGTAATAAAGGTCCTTAATGTAATACAAGATTGGTCTTAAATGTAATAAAGGTCATAAGTGTAATAAAGTTTGGTCCTAATTGTAATAAACCAGTGGTCCTAAATGTAATAAACCCGTAATTACACTTAGGGCCTGACATCGAGGCCTCAAATGTAACAACAGTCCCTAAATAAAATGAGGGCCAAAATGTGAAAGCGGGTATTCTTATAAATGTAACATAAGTAACTTGTTTCGCCACTAAAGCGTACATATTTGAGAGGAGCATTTTTGCTTCACAGGGCAGAATATGTAGGCGATACAATTTGTATTTTCTTTCCTAAGCCTGTGCTGATGTCTCATTTGTGTAACTAGTTCCTCTTTTAAACAAAAACATTCAAAGCAATCGTCAAATTCTTATGAGATATAAAATTATTCTATTTTGGTAAGGGCTGTTGATAAAAAGGGGTCGGTGGAAGGTGGGAGAAGATAAGGTAAGGGCTAAGGGAAGTGATTTCTTAAGCTCCTGGCATAAATGATATTTTTGAAATAAATTGCAACCGTAATTATAGCTGCATAAGATAGTTTTCAGATGGTGTTTACGAGAGTTTTTGACTGAATATAAGAACTCAAACTTTAAAAATAACATGGCGTATCGTACGAATCAGTCTGGAGTTGTGGAAACAATGCAAAATATATTACCTGTGTTACATTTGAGGACAATATGTATTTTTATCCGCTTTTATAGTTGGGCCCTTTATTACATTTAGGGACTGTTACTATGTTTGAGGCCTCGACGTTAGGCCCAAAGGGTAATTACGGGTTTATTACATTAAAGACCAAACTTTATTACATTTAGGACCTTTATTACATTTAAGACCAATATTGTGTTACATTTAGGACTTTCACTATTTTTTCGGAACAAATGAAACGGAGCAAAAAGATATATTATAGTTCTCTAAACAGTAACGATTACTCGGCTAAAAGAAATCAATTTTCCAGTTCAAAAGATGCAATATTTTCCCGGTTTAAGTTAGTTCTGATTGCCTCAGACAACCTAATACTTAAAATTTCAGGGGAAAGCATCGATCAGAATTAAATTTGACTGCAGCTGTAACAACACGAATGTCGGTTGCACGTCGTGCATTGGGAAATTTCGTAGCATTTGTTAAGATTGCATACTGTCATTTAACCTTTACTCTTAATATTTTAGATTTCAGAAACATAGCTATAAATAGATGCCTAAAGGAATTGCGATGAACGATTGTTTAAAGTGAGTCTTACGCATAATTACTGTTTTGGCAAAAGCATTTTAGTACTGCCCACTCATTGCTTTGTGAATGTTGTCAAGGCGCTGAGAATTGTTCTACAGTAAACAAGCATAAAAACACAAAGTTTGGTTAACGATCAAGCTTGCAGCCAGTTGTATCTTGATTCTCCGCAGGACAGCGCCTCGATGATTAACCGAGCGCAACGAAGCAATCCAAGTTTTGATTAACCACTCAATTTGTAGCAATTGCGCCTTGATTATCCTTTTCTCTACGTTCTTATAGCTATGAGTGTTGCATCCACTTGGGCCCTGACAAGGCCGGGACAGCTTTTAGAACAGAGCCTCGAAACTACATTAGTTTGTATAAAAGTTGCGACTGGACATGAATAATGTCGCGATGGGCACATTGCTTAAAATGCTAATTTTGCCAAAACAAGTCAATTTTGCACAACATGTAGGAGTTGATAACCTTAGTAGAAGATCAGGATTCGATCAACTGCTGTTAAGACTTTTAAAAAGTTTTACTTTTAACAGAGATACATAACTACCGAAACTCGATGTTTGTTACGACAAGTTTACAAAGTAGGAACTTGGAGGATTAACAAACTGCTAGCATTGCACGTAATTCAGTACTAAAACTACTAACAGCTCAAGACGATCATCTGCGTATCACTTATTCTTTCAAAGCACTTACCCATTTTTGGTGTTGTTGATGAATTTTCGAAGCAAATCGCAACACTTTCAAGTAAAATAAAAGCAAAGTGCACACTGCAGACACTGCAATTGCTAAATGGAGAAATGGAAATTCGATACGCCTTCTGGTTAAGTTCCAAGAAGTGAACCGGAAAAAATATTCGAGACTGAAAATAAAACATTGAAAATGTTTATCTAGAACTTAATCTTTAATGGTCTTTCAATGACAATGAAGATAACTTTTGCATTTAGTGCTTGCTCGACTTGTTGCACTGTTCAGGTGAAAAGGAAGAAATCTGTGCTTTTGAACTCAAAATTAATGGGAAGTTAATCCTGTAAAGGATGGACCATTAGAAAAGTGATTGGGGGCAAAAAAATAACAAAAAATCAAAACGGAAAAAAGAATCTGAAACAAAATAAATGGAAAAGTGATAGAAAAAAAATTCAAACACAATTCACTCCTTTTTTATTACATTTTCAGTCTGAGAGTGCAGGAAATTGTGTTTTAAAGACTCTAAAATTCAAAATTTTCTTGGGCGATTTGCCCCAATACTCCTATCCTGAAAGCAATACCCCGAAAGGAGGTCTAGTTTTAGTTTGTGCTTTGACCTCCAGGGCTGGGTTCCTAAAAGGTAGAATAGCACTATCCAAGTAGAGTTAACTCTTACCAAAATCATTTAGTAACCATGGTAACTATCCCTAGGATAATTCTGGAACTCGGAACACTTAGGCTGACTAAACTATCTAAACCTGACTTTGACCAGGTAGAATAGTTAATGTTAAACCAATGGAACATAAACAATTTTAATACATAGCTTTAAATATGGCTAAATGTCAAACAATATAAAACTTCCATTGCTATTTTCAATCAAGTATGATACTTGATATATTGTGCAGTTGTACAGTCAAACACTCCATTACACAGTTCATCATTCTAGTTGTATTTTCTGGAATGGTACCAAAGTAATGCTTAACGTTGAAAATAACCATTGCAACTTTAAACAGGTTTTTTGAAACCGCTCTAATAGATAGCCTGTAATAAATTTGGCTATCAGTGTCCATCAAACACTATAGAATTAATTGTCTTTAATGAATAATTAAATTTAATAAAGTATCAAATTGCCAATTGCAATCAAGCACAAACATTTATCTCTTTTTCATATGCACAAATATATGAATTAGTTTTGGTCCTGTCATCAAAACAAACTTCTGCACAGCCTATCACAACAACTAAATGCCAATACTACCTTATTTTCACAAGCTATATATAAAGAACACTGTATATGACATGTTTTTTGGTTAAAAATATTTCAATTTTCTCCTTAGCAGAAATTTTCATCAGTTTACCACTCTTCTTCAGTCTATCACTTAAAAAAACTGTGCATAATAGGCAGGCCAAAAAATAGGTATGCCAGGTAGAAACTCACCCACCCCACACCCCTTCCTTTTCTAATGGTCCGCCCCTTAATTTTTACACACTGTTCGCTTTCCAATTTTTTGATTGGCTGATTGGTTCTCAGGGTTATACTAAAGATTAAAAATATCCAACGTGATGTCATTTTCGTGGTATAGCAGTAGTGCAAGCGGTGTAAATTTAACACACCAATGCCATGGTGCAACTCATATAAACACAAAAAAGTAAATGCTTCGGGAATATCTGTTTTAAAGGTAAACTTGTAAGTTTTTAAAAATTTGTAACTTAAACTAAAAGCTTGACAACTTAAAGTTAAGGTGTTATCAACTTTTTTTCAACGTTTTTACTAAAGACTTTTTAAAATTCGTTTTAAACTTTTGTTAAAAATTTCTCTCTTTATTGGATAATAATATTCACGTATTTTAGGATACATTTAGTTTTGTGTCAAAATTTGAAACGCTTTGATTTTTCATTCAAACTAACTAGACACTCTAAGAGCGTGTAGTCGGGCTACAATACACAACAGAAGAGTCTGAGGCTTTCAATTTATTGCAACACTTACAAAAAAGACTGCGATCAGTAACAATCAAATAAAAAAGGTGTGGATATCATTCGTATAAGAGTGGGCAGTTCATTCACATCAAAGTGCAGAGGTCATTCACAAAAAATATTGGGCAGCTAATTTGGATAAAAAAGATAGCAGCCTGGTGCAAATTCTAGTTTGGTCTCTCAGTAGAAATTCTCGTAGTTATCAAGCCTAAGAACAAAAGTTGTTGAGGATGATTTATTAGCCTTGCTTTTGCATATCGAAGCAAGAAGCAAAACAAAGGTACAAGACACAATTTTAAAATACATTAAACAAGATTTCGTACATAAAATGAGTGCAGCGGTCGGGTGATTTTCGAACATGTAAGGGTTTTGTTCCGTTTTTTAGTTTTTGACTTGACATTAAAATAAAAAAAAGTTAGAGAAAAGGAAAGTGTAGGCCTGTGCTAGAAAGCATCTTGGTAATTCTATATATTCTACTCAATCATCGTAAAAAGAACCAAGCTTTTACAAACTGCCGATATTTCATGAACAAACAAACTCTTTTAAAACCAAAACAAACACAAGATCGTCTTTAAAAACATATTTTATTTCCGATCAAATACGGTTTACAGCTTAGAGTCAGTCTATCTCTAATGAGGGAATTTCCAGGCCTTTGTAGATCATTCCCGCCAATGCCATACGTTTTGCAGCTTTAACAGTTCTTTGCGATCGAGTGTTTGTTTACATTTTAGTCGAGTGCCAAAAACTTGTACCATACTAATGAAATTTAGAGAAAATAGTCCTAGCGTAAGTCTAACTCTAACTCTAAGCTAGACCAACTTAGTTCCACCATAATTCTAGCCTAGTCTAACCTAGACACGCAACAACATTCTATCGGCTATACTGAGCTTTTTGCCAAACGGTAGGGGACCCTAGATATATTTAGAGTAGCTGTGTGGCTAAACAGAATTTTGACTAAGCTAGAACTAAGTTAGAAAGTAAGTTACTCGAAGTAAGAACCGAGTTGTACTAAGACTAGGTTAGCCCAGGTTAGAACTAAGTTAGAACTGAGTTAGTCTAATTGACTTAAACCTAGACTTAGACTTAGCTATATAGCTAGACTTAGACGTAAACTAGGGTCGAACTAAGAACGAACTTGGTTAGACTATAAGCTAGTCTAGGCTAGACTAGCCTCCTAAACTAATAATAATTCATCCACTCTGTCGACATTTTTCTTGAATTTTACAACTCAAAACCATTTTCTTTGAATAAATGTTACACAAATCGATATCGAAAAAGCGCGAATGAACGTGGAAAAAACAAGTTTTCGCTCGCTAAAATTCATTAGCATATTTTGATACAAGTTTTAAGCAATCGACAAGTAAATGTAAATAAACATTCGACCGCAAAGAACTTGCGTGAATAACATTCCCTTTATGCCACCCCCTCCCCTCCCTTTTCCCCTTTTTCGGGGCCCCAAGCATTTCTACTGTACTACTCACGTCTAAAAACGTAACAAAGTCAACCAGCTTTGTCCCAATACAGGTTTCGAACAAAACATGTTTTCAATAAAGTACGTTTGAAGCAAATTGTTTTACTTTTTAAATGTGTGGAACTTCGAGATATTGTTCAGTTTTGGTTATGCTTTCGAACTTACGAAAAGGTAATCCAGATTTCAACTACAGTTTCTCAAAAATTCCGTAGAGACCATTTCTACCAGACTAACACGAAAAGTGTGATGCTAGCATATTCTATTTGTATATCGCAGCTTAATTCCCAAACTATAACTCTGAAACTCTAGGGCCGCTTCAAACGCCCTGCTACAAGTCATGCTAAGCTCATGCGCCTAAACTTAGAGAATCCGAGTACAATATGCTTCGGTTAAGTGAATATTAACTTGAGGAAAACAAAATTTGCTTATGTTAACCTGGAAGAAAAACTCCAATTTTCTTTAAGTTTTGGATAAAACCTTTTACGTTTTCTTCAGCTACAAATTCATCAACATCATAGAAAATGCCGTCAAACATACATCTACACTCCTTGCATTCATCGTACATTTTTTTAACATTTACATCTGAGGCTACGATAGAAAATACGCTTTTATGTTTACCTATGACGATTCTTTGTGCGTGATTCCTACAATACACTTCTGTATTGGCTTTAGAATTCACAGCATATCGTAACAATCCCCATAGGAGACTGTCTATTTGTGGTACAAGTGCTTCACACTCATCCAGTCTGGCCGTTACAACCTGTTTGTAGCTCTCCTCGTCCATCTCTCCGTACTGAGGCTGGGCTTTCAAGCTCTTAAGTCGCAACGTCTTAAGCGCTGAGTAACAGCTCTTGCGAAGATTCTCGAACTTGTACATCTGGCCGAGGATGAGGAATCTAAGAGCGTTTGTTTGGTCGAGTTTTTGTGTTTCGAGCCACGTTTTACATCGCCTCGTCACTACTGCAGTTTGATACTCGTCTGCTAACTTGAGAAGATGTTCTACGGTTTCATCTATAAATTCGTGAGCAAAACCGTAAAGAAACATTAGTGTATACAAGCCCAAATCATCACAAAGACCAAAATCATAATCTACCGAAGCAATGTGAGAGCAGTCCTACTATACGGTGCAGAGACCTGGAGGGTAACAAAAGCCGACTTGTCAGTGTTAAGAGATTTTTATAACAAGTGTCTGAGAAGAATTTTACAGGACTATTAGCTAAATGTAACAGTAAACAAAGGTCTAGAAAGACGACATGTATTCCACAAATTGAAGAAGATATCGGGAAAAAGAGATGGACGTTGATAGGACATACACTTCGGATGGATGCAGATGCCAATCCAAAAATAGCTCTCACCTGGACCTACGAGGGCAAGCGCTACAAAGGGAAGACCTAGAAAAATCGTGGCAGAAAACAGCAATCAAAGAAATAGAGAAGGTGGGGTGGGGATCCTAGCAACAAGCTGAGCTAAAGACAGAGCGGGTCGGAGAGCAGATGTAGCGGTCCTATGTGCCCCACGGCACGCACAGGACAAGTGATGAATGAGCCGCATGAATGAAGCCCCGTTTTCTCAGACCAGATTTCTAGACATGTAAACGTCGACTTGAGGCGAGAAGAAAAAGTACGATTTTTTTTGTTCCCACTCCCTTTTTGCGGTTACACTTTGCTTGTCAGACTTGGTCTTGCAAGGTCGCTGGTAGAGAAGAGGTTTTCACCAAATCTGTCAGTTCTTCGTTATACAAGAAAGGAGTTTGAAAGTAGTTCTCAAATTTATATACTTTTTGTTTGTGTTAGCAAAACTACATTTAGGACCTGTTTATATGAGCCCGTTGAACCGAGCTGGTCCGTTTGGGAGGAATGAATTTTCGCGTGTTTATATGGAAAAATCTTGTCCCGGCACACGGGGCGTATTTTTTTTATGTAATCAATAACAAAATATACGAACAGCTAGCAAAACAAGAAGTATGGCAATCGATCTTCTCACTTTTGTTCAATTTTTATAACAAGGGAAGTACCTAATATACATGTTTGACCTTTTCAAAGGGTTTCCTCCAGCTACATTTTGATACAAACAGTCAGTTTGTTTACCGATTTCAAAACACGCTAGTTTTAAAATCATTCAACAGTGATGTTTCGAACAGATACTTATTCGATGAAAATCACTTCTTTGTACATTAATAGAAATATTTGGCTTTCTGAAAGTAAACAGGCTTTCTTTCCGATTTCTGAAATACGAACGCATGCGCAGTAATTAATTTTTTGTCCCACCTCGCCGGATCTCAGCTGACAGTGGGATCCCACTGAATTCGCCTCAACCGGCTTCCTGGCAAACTGGGCTCACATAAACAGGCCCTTACCCGAAGTTCAAAACCTGATTATACGTTGTGCGTTGTTGCACCCCTCGAACAAAAGAATTTGTATGGAAGAAAATCCTCCGTTAAGCGCAGAAACCGTTAAACTACAACAAGTCTTCACAAACAACGAGAAATGTGGAAAAAAGCTCAAAGAACTGGTGGGAAAAAACATAGAGACCTACCACAACTCAAGTTGAATATACCTCTATTTCATATTTGGCTAACTCAGATTAGCGAGATTAGTGACTGTGTTTAGCTTAAAATATATACGTGTATGTGCTGTACTAAGTTCACCAATGGTCACTTACTCTTGATTGGACTAATTTGTTCATCAACGTAGATTTGGTCCAGAAGGTCAAGAAACTCTGGCGCCTTTTTATTGGGGAGTTTGACTTCTTCTTTATTTTTCTCGTCAAACCCTTCACTGAACATGGCCAAGAACACGGGGGAGTAGACGCCAAGCACAGCTCGGTGAATATGGAACCCGTATTCTTCTACCACAAGAACAGTGTCGCTGCCGTTCCACGGCTTTGAAAACTTTGTAAACCGTCCATTTTCAAAGGCTTCATCATCTGGTTTTGAAGATTCCTTGTCTACAGGAAAATATAAGGTAAGTTAGTCTAACTAAGACAACGACAACAATAAGTGCTGTCACTTAGAAGTCGAGAATGGCAAGCGGTCGTATATACGATAGAGAATTTTGACTGTAGCACTCGCGAGCGACTATCACAGCAAGAATGTCGGTTGCACTTCATGTCACTTGGAAGTATAGTAGCATTCGCCAAGATTGTATACCACTACTTTACTCTAACATTTTAGATCTCAGAAACATAGCTGTAAGTGTAAATATATGCATGAAAAATTGTGAAAAGAGTAAAAAAGTAAACCCACGGTAAGGAGATTTGAGCAAAACTAACATTTTGGCAAGAACGCATACGTCCTGCCCATTCATTACAAACAAAGCTTCATCAGAAGGCTTGTTGCATATTTTCAGGACGCTTTTGTTTCTATATAAGCATCAATTGTAAAGAACATAAGTCATAACACTGCTGTTCCCAAATATGTCTTTTCACGCTAACCCTCACTTTAACAATTCAATAATTAACATATTCATAAATTCGGCTACATGAAAGGTGCTAGTTTGTAGCTGAATATGAGAAACATTAGTAACAAAAATTAAATGGCTTCTAAAAATATAAAACTATTTTAAAATTCTAACTACTTAATCTAAAATTGAATTATAATTTGTAAATTGTAACTTTTCTTATAAAAGCTAACTTAGCATATTTTAGTATTTCTAAGAATCGTTCTAGATAAAAAAAGGTAAAAATACAGAGAATGTTTATTAATGACCAAAATTGCAGCCCATTGTATCTTGATTCTCCAACAGCTCGTGCGTGGGCGCCTCGATGAAACCGCGCGTAACGAAACTATCCGAGTTGAAATTAATCATATAACTTGTAGCTAACCGTATCTTGATTCCCTTTTTCTCTAAATTCTCATAGTTATAAGAGTACCGGAAACCGTTCACTAGGGCCTTGACAAGGCCGACAGTTACAGCAGTCAGGATAAGAAATGACGAGTTTCAAATTTGCCCAATAACGCTAATGAAAGAAAAGGTTTTCTTGTAGATTTAATTTACGTATTTTGTTAAGGGGAAGTTGGTGTCAACAGAAATACCAACTAAGGTTGAGGAATTCTTTTAGTTTCTGTTACCAGCAACCATTGACTGGGATCCCAGAAAGAGATTTTTGACAAAACGCATGCAGCGCGTTGTATCTCTGCCAACAAAAGCTTTGATACAAGCAAAGAAAAAGAGTTGATAGCATACTCTTACGGTAACACAAAACTGGGTGCAATTTGCATACATTAGAGATTATAGGTAGAAATTACGCTTGAAATGGAGCAATGTATAGTGTAGACAAAAAGGTCCAAAAATGGGTCTTTGTGGTACACCGTACCGTAGGTAAGTATCCTAGATTATGAGGAAAATCTGGTATTGCTCACTGTTTAGATGGCACCTTGAAGATAAGAAGTATGTCAATTCTGAACAGTTACTTTAAATCCAAAATACAGACAAAGAAAGATCAAGTAATACAAGTATGATGTCATTCCAGGACTCAGAGTCTCCACGATGTCATTAGTGATTCGTGAGAGCACAGCCTTGGTGGTGTGATGTGCGCGGTAAGCTGACTGACGTGAATCGTCATATTTGAAGTAGTTGATAGCAGCCGACCTTTCTATGACTTTACTCATGAGCGCAATTTTCGGCAGAGGTTGTAAGCTCTGATAGGTTTCGGAGTCTTTATCCGATTTCTTAAACTTTGAACAAACAACCAACTTCTGAAGGGGAAGAGGAAATTTACCAGCAGTCAATGACACGTACATGATCCTAGCAATAGTATAGACGATAGACCAGACACATGTTGTTTCATTTGAATCTAGGAACTGGATCTAGATCGCGGAACTGAGGTAGTGAACGCATGACATCTACAACGCATACGAGTCTAAAGGTGTCTCAATTTCAACTGTTTCTTTTTTCAACTTAGACTAGCACAAACATTAAAAGTCTCATTGATTAAAAAAAAATCATCGAAATCCTTGGCAACCTGTTTAGAAGACACAGGTGAGGAAACATATGAGTTTTAGCTTGAGCATGATATTAATTATACGAAATAGATGACTGTGGTGAGTTCGGTATCTTAGTTGGGCAGTAATCAGTCTTAGTTTCTTCTAGTAGCTTAACATGTTTCTGATTTTGACCCTCATAGATTTTCTTCTCAGCCGTCAAACCAAACTTGCTATACCTAACGTTCAAGACATCGCTTCGCGCGCTTTTCGTCTCGAAGTTGATCGTTGTACTACTGTGCCGTTAGAAAAGCACTATTTTAATTGGAGCGTGTTTATCGAAAGTTTTCCTAAGGAATTCAGTTGCATGTGCATGGAGACCAGTGCATCGACATCCTGTTATCTATACCAATGTAGTAGAATGAATAAATTAGTTGACATCGTTCCTTGATATTTTTCAAGGTGTGTATGCGAAAACAACCTCAATTGAACAGAAACCAAGCTTGACTTTGGGGCAGTGTAGACAGTGTTCTGATTATGCACGAGGTAATATTAGATCCTTGATGTTGGTGTTGCGCAAGTTTGTAAGACTCTTAAGCCCGGTTTCCATATAACTGCTCCTGTCGTCCAAAAACGTGTTTTGACACAAATTTTTTTTTGAGTGTATTAGCAATAAGGTGTTTCCAAATGATCGACGCTGTCGCTCCAGAGCTTAGAATAACAAATTTTGAGCGCGAATGTGGCGCTATTTTGAACATGGCAGCGGATGCGAACGAACGACTTCGTATACTACAGCTTTAAACAGGCGTTATGCCTGTTCTTACTGCAATACAGCGTAGGAGAAAAAGAGAAAAGCTTCCATTAAAAAATACACTGTCGCGACTATGGCCGAAATAGAAATTTTTCTATCTCAGCGACGCTCGTCGCCACTGTCGCTCCCGTCGCTACTATCGCTAAACAGTGTGTTACCATGTATCGCTATCGTCGCCTAAACACGTTTTTCGACGAAAGTAGCGATCATATGGAAACCGGGCTTTAATAGGCCTTAAGCACGTTTACGTCAAACACCAACAAACCTCGCTTTCGAATCACAAAAGTGTGAATATTTCATAAATCAAACCTCAAAGCGCCCACAAATAAAAATAATTCCTTCGTGAACACGGTTATACTCACACTTATTTCTTGAATACGAGGCTTGGGGGTGAAATTGACTAGTTTCACGTCAACATGCATAAGGCCTACTGTCTTGGCCGCGTGACTGATAATAGTAGACTCGACCGCGGTACTTAAGTCTTTCATTCATTCCAATACCGTAGCAAAGGGATGTGCATGTCACAGAATAACACGATAGATGATATAATAAAAGCTTGCTCCAGGAATAGAATCTAATTATGCTATCAAAATTCAAGTCGGCAGATTAAATCTGAAGAACGAATA
>JAOBAT010062384.1:7223-24852 GCA_026413305.1 Hydrozoanthus tunicans | reverse complement strand
CCCATTTCCCCCAAACGAGATCAACTCGTCCGTCCTCCCTTATATACTCAATCATCACTACACTCAACCATTTAATTATTTTCTTATATATACATTCATACCATTATAAAATCCTCACGCTTTATGTATTCCTTCAAACTTACACTGATTACTTGTATTCATATTTCAACACATTGACAAGGGAGCCAAGAAATCATAAACTAAATCGGTTTCTTTTCAGTTTAAACGTGTAAAGTACGTGTAATGTTTGTGATGAAGGAATATAAATTGAAACTGAACTGAAACACCCTTTTACGTATTCTCATACGCTCGTATATAGTTTTAGAGCAATAGATGGTCGCGCTCCTGTAATTGACCAATCTGATTTTAGTAACCATGACGACACCAATATCCTCACACGAAAGACCTCATAATTTTAGTAAATTGGAGAAACCCTGGTCATTCATCGGTATATATATAATAACTATACTCAAACATCGATCAGACCTATTAAAACACTCGTTTACTCTTGCTCACACACATACTAATACTACTAATACTCATACAGAACTTTTTACGTTTATAACTCGAAATGAACACTTTTTTTACGTTGCCATCTGGATAATTTGAACGCAAGTTTTAGTAGCTATGTTTACTTTCATCATGCAATCCATACTAAGTAAGCTCTGTGCGCGCAAGAATAAGCTTTATTTGTTCATCACATTGTTTATCATTTTATTAAAAAAGAATAACTGTTAGTTAATCAGTCGCAAAGCTTATTCGCAATGTTGTAATAGTCAGCTGGCTAAAAGTTCTAAGAAACTATTAGCAGGGTTCGTCTGCGTTTCTCAAAGCAAAATTTAAAGACTAAGGACTTAAGACTTTTTAGGGTAAGATTATTGGTTTTTGAGGGCCTAAGCCATGGGAAATCAACCACCAGAAGTGACCTAAAACATGACTTTTTACGATATTGTGGCAAAGACTGCACGAAGCGCTGTACGGATCTCCAGGTACTGCTTGAAGCCACCCAGTAAACTGTGCCCTTTCGAGCTAAGATTCTTGGAAAATGCATTTCTCCGGCATTGTCGACATTTATCGAATTATCATAACAAAGAAAAAGTAAAAATTTAAGGACTTTTTAAGGACCATGACTGATTTTTGTAAAACTTAAGGACTTTTGAGGCCTCAAATTTTGGAAAGTGAAAATTAAGGACTTTTAAGGTTTTTAAGGACCTGGACGAACACTGTATTAGAGTTCACATCTTGGTAGCTTTTGCCACCAATAGGCGGCAAATTCGTTCCCTGCCCATGCTCAAGTTAATAATTGTTTGCAAACTCATTGTTAGTAAATTAAATACTAAAGCATGATATATCATGACTATTAGATTTTTGGACAAAAACAATGGTCCGAAAATTTAGTCGTCCAAAGGAAATTAACTCCGGAAGTTAACTTTTTTTAGTTTTTTTTTAATCAAAATTACTGACTTAATACTACAAGATTTTGAGGCCTGGTGCGGTCAGGAACCAATTTTAACCGACTTAAAATACTTATACAACGCGGGTTCCTCATCTTACAATACTTTCCTAACAAGGATATTGTTTTTCGGACCGAGGCCGGATATTCTTGGGTTTTTTTTTGGCTGACTCTAGGATGAAAATATTCTAATGAATCTTCTTATTTTCTTAGTTAGTCGCTAAGTAAAATGCAACTTGTATAGTACTTAATTTATAACATGTTTCAATACTGTATTTATTACATGTTATATAACTCTCCATGCAATTGGCATGGATTGATCATGAACACTATGGACATACAACACAGTATAGTTACGTGGCTGATTCTATTTTCTCGCTGAGCCTCGGCGTTATTTTTAAAATATTCTTAAAACTTGGCCAGTTTCAGCCTCAATATTCTTATGAAGTATATTCTTATATAAAAAAGACCGTACGATGACAGATTCCTAAGGACTGACAAAGTCCTCCTCTGGGTTTGTCCTATCTTTTAAATCAAAACTGTTTCTCTACTCTTGACGTGTTTCATCGGCATTTCGAAGCAAACTATAAAAAGCGGACTTAAGCAATAGTTGCGTCGTTTTGGGTGGTTTTTGTAAACAAGTTGAGTTTTATTGATAAGTTTCCAAAGTGTATACAGCCTCGTCGTTTGTGCGAAGTTTACCGGTAAAGATGTCCGAAAGTTTAAGGTCCGAATGTCTTTGTTATAAACTAAAATATACTTATATTCAGAAATACTTTCACCCATAGTCTCACATAGTTTCGTTACATATGAAAGAATCAGTTAAAACTTTCGAGACAGAATGATTAGTTAATTTGATTTGCTATCTGTCGTGTGTCCCATTAAACAGACGGCCTCCAAAAATAACAGGCTTTCCAAGTCCTTCTGGATGGCTGCTTTCATGTTTTTTTACTCTTTCAAAAGCTGAGGAAGTCGAGATTTTTCTAAAGAACCCGATGGAGAGTTTGTTTTCTCTTGTCTTTTTCCCATAAAGGTAATTTATTTTCATACTAAAAGTCTTATTAAAATTGTTTAAACTTTTTCCTTTGGAACTGGTCTTAGTGAAATTTCGAAGTTCTAAATCAAGTGGTTTTAAAGACTTTCAAACCGCCAGGCCTTTTTATTCAACTGTGGTTGAACTGTAAGGATAAACAACATCGATACGAGGAAAATGAGTCGTCACTTTTCAACAACTGGACCGATAAGTCAGAATGAATAATGCAAATAATGCCAACCATTTCTACTCTACAAGACAAGCAAAAAGAATGGTCACTTTATAGAGTTTCGACGACTGGTTCAAAAGTTAGAATGAATAAAACCAATCATTTCTACTCTACAAGACAAGCAAAAAGAATGGTCATTTTATAGGGTTTCATCAACTGGTTCAAAAGTAAAGATAAAAAACACCAATCATTTGTAAAATGAAAAGTCACTTAATTAATGGGATTTAAATAACTAGTTGAAAAGTTGAGATCATCCTTCCGAGCGAAAAAGCTCTTAATTTCCCGGCATTGATAAAATAAACCAGTTTATATGAAAAGGCTTCAATACCAAACAAAAAACAAAACCTTAATGTCTGAGCAATCAAGGTGAAATCAAACCACGTTCTACACACTTCATCAAATCAACAGGCTGTCATCCGTGATTGACTCGTCTTATTTGCAGGTCATCTTTGAGCTGGTAATTATACTGCCAGTTTTAGATTTGTTTTGTCTCCCTTTGTAAGCGTTACGAGATGGATTTCTATTGATGATTACTATTGTCCGCACCTCGAAATGACCGGTTATTTCGCTGCCTCATCTGTCTACTCACGCAGAGCTGTTAATGTGAAAAGCGGGAATACAACTGCGCTCGCAACAGCAGACTTTTCAACAAACGTAAATAAACGAAATAACGAAACTTGATTCCTTTTTTCTTCCTTTAATAGCGCTGATGTGACATGTTATTTTTTAAAAGCATTTATTCTAAACATCTTTAGTTCTTTCAGGACCGTTACTATGCCATACGGTTCAGTATTTGCAGCTTTTAACTGAACGGGATTGCGAGCACAAAAAAGACGCAAGGAGTACACATCTTTTTATTTTAATCCGAGATTAGTGTGCTTCGGTGAATCAAACCATGCTGGTTTTCTATGGAGTCTAAACTGCATTTCAATGAGTTTCTGTTGACCATTGGCCTCAGAAAAGTTTGAAACAGAGTGGTTAATTCCTTCCTGCTTTCTACTAGTTTTACATTTTAAACTTAGCCTCAATTCCTGATCAGAAAAAAAAAAAACGTTTCCGTATGAAAGCATTTAAAAAATCCCCAAATCCTAATTCTTATTTTCCATACAAAATATCAAAACAAGAAAGATACTAATGCCAAACTCCTCCAAGCAATATTTTAATCACCCTATATCAGTTTTTTGCGTAGAACAAACATTCATGGCGAATGTAAATTTTACTTGACCGGAAATCGCGGTTTCAGTCGCCTCCCAGCTGCTCGTCAACCGGAAGTCTAAATCTGCGTCAAGTCATATCGATTCTAATTCCTCTATGACGAGAAGCAGACCACGTGACTCGCTGATACCGCATGGAAAATATATTCTTAGTCTAAAGCAGATGTTGCTGATTTACATTTGAAAAACGGTAAAATCCGTAAAGAAACTACGAGAGACGCACCAAATTCTTTTCGATATATGAATATCAAAATGTAGTTCTGTTAAACGCCGTATTTGACTGTTTCACTGCCCGGGTGTCAAGTTCTTATCGCCTTGTCACAGACATTAAGCCTTTTCTAACTTAATGACTTTTTGATCTGATAAACTAAACAGATTTGTCTTGCCAAAGCTGTACAAAATAAACTTATTTCAGACTCCCATGTCTTGCTTCTAGCTTCGTGACAAAATGTTCCGCCTTGTGAATCTAGTCCAATAACAACTTTCCTTTGGAGTGATGAAGTCAACAGATCTTTTATCTCAAATCAATATATTATTCTTAAGCAAACACGTCCCGCAGTGTGGTTACTGAACTGAAGGGCATAATTTATTCCTATGATACTCTCGTAGGCCGTCAGTCGGTCTATAACCGTGTAAGGTGATTGCAACATGATGTGAGTCCAACTACTGTTGTTAGTAAACAAAAACGTAGGCACCAGTTTTAGATTCTGAATGGTAATGAACCGAAATGACCGCAATCGAGCCAAATTTGTTCCGTGACTACGAGATAAGATCTCATTGATCTCTATGAGGCGGGGCTGGGGAATTAACTGCTTAAAAGCGCCTGTCGTCAACTTTCTTGTTAAACATCTTGCAGAAACTGGGCCGCGTAAAATCGTTCAATAGAACAAGACATTTAAGATTTCGCTTGGTTTGTCTTCTGTGGTTCATAGGAGACATGCGACTGCGTGGGTCTAATTTACTAATTATCGTGCAGATCGTTCAAAACTCAATAGCAAGGGTCAACGTTTAGGAACAAGACTATTACACTAATTCAACCGAGAGGCCTGGATATGTCCCATGTCACAGACACTAGTTCTATAAACCTGAATTAAATAAAGGAAGTTACCAAGCTTACACATCTAATCAACTCGTCTCACATAAGTAATTTGGCTGCCTAATGCGAGAGTGACTATTGATATTTCGCCCCCCAGAAAGCTTTCTCAATGGGCTTTGCCTGTCGCATGCACATTTGACGTTTTGTTGGATGCCTAATTCAACTATACAGCTGCCGCTCTCGCGGTCACTATTCAAACAAGATAGATGTCCTAAAACTGGTATCGTCTTTTTCTCTTCCTTTTACTACTGAGCGCTTGCTTGGGTGCGCAACATAACTCACTCTGATCAATCCCAATTGAGTAACTGTCCGACAACAAAAGACAAAAAAGGGCCTCGTGTGCCAATGACGAACAAATCCACTCTGGAGGTTGACGTTCACCACGCATGCGCCAACTCATTCTACCGTTGAGTGATTGGTCAGTTAAACTGTTACCAAAACATATCAAGCAAGAAACCAATGAAGTGTTACTATAATCGTCAAGCTGTGCCCTTAGTAAAGACACGGATGCAGATTGTAGGATATCTACCAGATCTTTAAAGAAACACTTGGTTGCAATCTGTTGACGACGGGCTCCTGGGAATCACACTAAAGCTATCTAGAAAGAGGAAGTGTGAGTCGATCTACGGCTACTGTTCAAGCAGAGTTTGACTTTGTTCATAGATATACCGATGCATCAAACTTCCCTAGTATATCCGCCAGGCGGTGATTATTATGAAGCAGGGAAAGAAGGAACTTTAGCAAGAACTAATCCATTTATGGACCTTAATTCAGCTATGATTTACCCCAAGGTCGATACAAAACCTTTACCCTCAAACCAACAGAGTGTCTATGGCTATATTCCACACTCTGAAATTGCTGCGGGAAGGCCGTCATGTACAGTTCCGAGCTACCCTAACCGCGAAGTGTTCCGGCCTTCAGATCACAGCCCAGTCCACAGCCACATTTCAGCGGCAACTTCTCCGCTCCAACATGGACACCATTCTCTCTACGAATCCATACAATTGCCTCCAAGCTCAAGAATTTCCCAATGCCATGCTATCGAACCTCCTATGCACCCGAACTACGTCCCAGTGTCTCTTCACCAGACTAGGCCAGACGTGAAGCCATTTCGGTTCTATCCACCAGGCCTAACCGATGTAGAGCCGGCCCAAAGAGCCCCTTACCCCAACGATCATCGTATGCCTGATGGTCTGTATCCAATTCAAACTTACGGATACGATCATCGGCCACCCTTGCCTTACTTCCCATGGTCGAGCCAGCCCACAAACAAAATAATGACCTGTGAATGGGTTGACCAACAGCAGTTTACCAAGAACAAAATCTGCGGTAAACAATTTACAGCCATGCATGAGATTGTGCGACATTTGAACGATGACCATGTGAGCCAGAATGAATCTCCCCTTCACGTATGCCACTGGAAGAACTGCACAAGAAGTGGGCTGCCTTTTAAAGCAAAGTACAAACTCGTCAATCACATCCGAGTCCACACTGGAGAGAAACCGTTCCCTTGTCCCTTTCACGGATGCGGAAAGCTGTTCGCGAGGTCTGAAAACCTGAAAATTCATAAACGAACTCACACTGGCGAGAAGCCGTTTGTGTGCGAGTTCGCCGGTTGTGACCGACGATTTGCCAACTCAAGCGACAGAAAAAAGCACTCTCATGTCCACACTTCTGACAAGCCATACAACTGTAAATACCAAGGCTGCTGTAAGAGCTACACTCATCCTAGTTCACTACGAAAGCACATGAAACTACACGGCATTTCACCGTCTCCTCCACACAGTTTAAATCAAGATGATTCTGGAGACGAGCGCGCCAATCTACGAACACCGTCTCCGCCAAACACTCTCCACGGCCAACTGTCAGCAATGAACACTGGTATAAGTCAAAACTCTGCGAACACTGACTCAGCCGAGCGGCACATTAACACCAACTGGTACTGATATATAGAAGTAAGACCACGTTTAAACCTCTTTCGATGCACTTTACATCATTAAAATGCCATCAAGTTTCATAAAGCAAAGCTAACGGTTAACTGAACGAAATTAACACTTCTGGTTGTTGTCAAGATTTGCGAAAATTTGGCAACCGCAGTCCTTTATTTTCGCTTTTAAACAACACTAATTCATAAGAGAGAAAACAACTTTTAAAAGCTTTTTGCCAGTGTAAAAAGGAGATAAGTTTTGTGATTTAAGTGTGATAATGGTTATAAAAGTTAAACAAACTCGCTAAATCAACTGTAAAATAAACTAAACGCTTGAAAAAACCAAAGGTTCTATAAATTCAAAACACTTATCAAAACCAAAACGCAAGTTGATGTCGTTTGAGAAGATAACCTTCTTACACTACATATATATGAGAAAATGAAAATGTAGGTTACCATTAAACATATAATGAAATCAAATATTCTTCACATTCCATGGAATATTTTTCGTGATTCGAGTTGGTGTTCAGTGTTAAAAACTAGCAGGGGATTCAAAGGAGGTAGGAATTAACTCATTTCAATTCACAAACCACCCCCTGGTCGTACCATTCAAGTAGTATTCAATTTGCCAAAACGCTGCGTGTTTCGCTTGCTCGTTTGTCTCAAATTTTTCGATCTAAAAAACACTACATTTTGTGACTTTTTTTTTCGACTATACAACAACAGTAGTATGATTCAGTTCTAGCATTGGTATTTACTTCACATGATCATAGTTTTTACCTAGCAAAAATAAAGATTGCTGTATGTTAACATATGTTCGCACAACTATAAAATAACAAGTTTTATTCCCCTCTTTGAAAGTAATCAACTTTTTATAGCCACCAGTAGTAACTCGCAAATAGCGAGTGCAAACTAAGAAAAGTGACAAAACATTATAAAATTGGGAGAGCTAAGTTAGTCAAATAGGCTTATTACAGAACTGGTATCCGGTTTGTGATTTTTCACCTACATTATGTCTTAAACTGTCCATCAAGAACCGAACAATAAAGTTGCTAATATATTGTTAGCACACATATATGTGGACTGACGAAACAGATAAAACGTACGGTGTTTGAGACTTTGTACTGCTGACTACTAGATTAGAATTAACTACTGTCTGAACTTAAACACACAGCGATGATAATAGAACAGTGGTTTGTGATAAGATGGTTTATCAGGACTTGTAGGCTGTTTGTACCGCTAGATAGGCCCATACAGTTGTCTAATTGACGTCCAACCCAAAACACACCGTTAACACGTTGTGTTTGAAAGATTGCTTCAAGAACATTATAGTTTAGCAGTTATAAACCTAGGTGACAGAAAGACAATTGAACAGACACGAGTCTACAGGAGCCAGAAATGATGACGACTACATCGCAGCTTCTCTGTGTGACTCAAAAAAATAAGGAAGACATATAAATTTAAACATTTTCTTTATTCAATACAAGTTGTACAGATATCTAAAACTTCCATTACATCGAGATAAAGACCGGTTAACTCAATTCTCAAGCTTTATATTTTGTTATTTTGACTAGATTTTGAAAACAGATACTAGCACATGAATAGCTATAGGTCTGTGCATTCAAATATCTTATTTTACAACACTTTAAGATGAATCAACTGTCTCTTCGCGCTGGCTGGGCCGACTTTAAGTTTCACTGAGAAAAACACAGGGGTACTAAAAGGAAAGATTCATTTCGCCCCCTCAAAACCAGCGAACATAAAATAGTATATTTTCAAATAAATCAGTGATTGTTTTAAAAGCAGTTTATTGATTTAATTTCAAAGAATTTTCGCTCTCTCGGCAATCTATTTAAAACAAGTTAGAATCTCACTCAGTCTTTGATAAATGTCTTTCATGAACTTTTTGAAATGTTTACCACGATTTATGCATGATTAAAGTTTTTTTGTAATCATTTTTCAACAATTTCTTCTTAATGCCTTAGTTTAAAAGTCGGTAATTGAAAGTCAACATCAAAAGAAAATCATTTTTATTCAAAACGCTTTTAACTATTCCAAGACCTTTCCATTCAACATTTGTATTCTGAATTTAGAAAAGATCTGAATAGCTAAATTTCTTAAGAAAAAGAACAACCCTTCAAATATCATATGGACAGGGTAGACCTATCGACGATGCCTGGTGTTTTGAATGTCATTGTTCGCACTAAGTCGTAGCCTAAAAGTCTTCTATCTAAAAATACCGCAAAATGTACGCTAGCTTTAACCACTAGGCAAACACAAATGAACATAGAACTCTACCAGGTTTTCAAAAATAAATTTAAAAAAGTTGGTTGCTGCTAAAATCATTTGTAAGGAAAGTGATATCACGAATTAAAACCCTCTATTAACAAATAACTGAATTAGCCATTTTATGTTAAACAACCTTTAGATTTCTGTCTATTACGCCTGTCGAAAAAACTTGCTAATATTATATTCAATATTGACCATTATTCGCTTTCACTATACAAAACTGTATACTAATGACAACTTGAGTTGTTTCATTACTTTTCTTTAGAAGCAGCAAAACAGTTAATTTAATCATTCAAAAAAGATTTATATTCAATTTTCACAAGAAACAGCATTTCAAAACAGTGTATTATCATTGTCTTGAATCTAATATTTTTGTTAAGGGAGTTTCTTAATATTACTGGCATCACTAGAAGCAACGTTTTCAAAGGAATACTTTAGAGCTAGGTAGAGAGTGCCGGGAAGTATTCTTTAGTCAAGTTACAGTTACATAGAAAAGCCGGAAGCTACCTGAAGTGAGCCTGAAGAGAAGAGGATATGATTCAATAGCTCCAAATAGATGCAAAGTCTCTGCCTTGGTTTCATAAACAACAACAGCTCGCTCACTAAATCAATTATTATCGCTCTAAAACCTGTAAAGTTATCACTAACAAATCGAATTCACCGACCACGGCTGAAAAATGAACTATAAATGTTGCCACAGCGGTCTATATAGAGAAATACTGTTTATTGGCGTTTTGTACCACGACACGCACTCCTTGACACGAACTCAAACAGTTTTCAACTGTTTACGCTCAATATGCTAGAAAATCAAAGGATTAATCTTTTGTGTTTTCATACTGATTTGACCGCGAAACGCAACCCGACAAAAAAACAACAAAGAAGACGGGACGAATAAAGTTTTGAGATCAAGTTAGAGAGAAGGCTTTTTTCCCTTTTGGGCAGACATATGGCATTTTTACTACAGTATACAGTTTCTGTTTGTTCAATCCATGGGGTCAAAAATTCAACCTGGTTCTTTCCTGGAGTGAACGGTATGTGAAATATACAAATTAATGTACCACAAACGCAGAAGAAAAACTTGGCCGTTTTTTACAATTTCTTATAGCGTGCGGTTGTTGGCCAAATTTTGGGAGAATTTTAATGCACAGTAAAAAAGCTAATACCAAATGCAAAACATTCCAGCCGATAACAAAAAAACATAAACGATTTACGTTATAATTTTCTATTTTTAAAGAATATGGCGATCCTTAAGAGGCACGAGTTAATTCATCTGTGTAACTGCTGCTTCAGGTGTTTCAATGAAAACACTTTTGGTGTAGACTTCTTAAAAAGTGTTGATTTCAAATTGTAATCTTTTTTGTCTGTCTAAAAGAAAAATTAAGAAAAAGCCGACATTAAAAGAGGAACGGAAGCGTTTTACAAAGCGAGTAAATTGTTGTTTTTCTCTATTTACTGTTGTCGTTCATAACTCCAAGCCCGTTTTATTAGCTAGCCATTACCTTTCTGTTCAGCACAATACTTTTCTTTCATCTTCACAAACTTATTACCTTTCAGAAACTATGAAAAAATGTTCGTTGGCAAAAAAGGCAAACAATCTTTAAGAGATTCCCTTTGTGTGCCACCCGGTCTTTTGATATCACTCAAAACACCAACTATGCGATTCTATAATGAAAATTTTATTGCTATTGAAATTTGACCGGCATAGTCTACAGCAATAAAGCTTGAGCTAAGAGCTAGAGAAAAGTTTGAATATAAACGAACAGATTTCTCCACAGCTGCACGCACCTGTTTTTGCGCGACATGAGAAAAGGGAAAATAATGTTTCCATTAAATCAAGGAGCTGAAATGAAACTCAACTATAAATATTTTAATTCAATAGTCGTATTTACTTTTTAGAGATACCAATCAAACTCTGTGCAGTTGCTAGATTTGTCTAGTGTTCCTTTAACTGAAGAAGAAAGAATGCCAAAAACATTAATTCAATAGAGAACTAAAAGTAGGGTTTTGTTTCTGATCTCAAGTCTTTAAACTAGGTTAGTCCTTTTAATCCCGTCTCGCTCGGTTACAGAATGAATTTTGCTCTGTAATCTTTGAAAAGGTGCAAGTAAGTATTAGCTTTTGGGTCACCGAATCAATTCATCAATTGTACCTTTGCTTTCATATTGACGCATTTCTCATTGATGTTTATGTATAAAGATTAAGATAAATAAAGTTTCAAACGGTTAATTTCTTTATGAAGAGAGCGTTGCACAAGATATCATTCAGTCGAACTAAACCCGAACAATTTCCGATGCACTAGTTTCTATAGTTTTGAAGATCGTGGTTGTTCGCTAGAACTACATGCCTAACTAAGCTACATTCATTGATTGCGTTTAAAGTCGCCAACCATAGCATGAATAAACAATTTCGATAAACAGAGAAACATAATATATTAGTTGACTAATTCATGGACACGAATCTTAGCAGAACCCAAAAGAAACTTATGGCTCAATACATCTAGATCTCGGTACTAAACTCGCTTTACCTCTTGTACGAACGCAAGAAAGGTTTCGTTAGAAGAAATAAGAACCTTAAACTGAACATTGATTTAAATTCAGATTCAAGACGAGTAAAGTGAATGTTAACTTTGTAGGGTTTTATCAACTGGTTTAAAAACACGATGCAATCATTTCGACGCTTCAAGACGAGCAAAATGAATGATCACTTTACAAAGTTCAAAAGTCAGTTCACACAGTCCAAAATAAAACCATTCTCGACGTATTTAAGCTCGGGTTTGACGGAATAAAATCAAAATAACTCTAATATAATAAACAAATTACTAATACACTTGGGCAGCGAGAAACTGAAAACTTCTAAAGGACTTGCAACAAATCATAAACAATTTGTTTCGAAAGGACATTATCGTGCGTGTATATACCGAAAGCTTTAATGACCAGACGAATTAAACGAATAAAAACACCGATGAATTTGCTTTTTGAAAGTATACAGTCAACCCAGAGTCAATCCGTTTCTTCTCCGTCTAAACTGGGGCTGCATGACTTCGATTCGTTCTTACTCTAGTTCGACGTGAGAACTGTTTGATTGATTTTAGAAATGGTGCGTCATCTTAAACCCAAACTTTTTTGTTTAATACACAGCGTTGTAAGAGACAGTTTCTTTTTGAGAGAATCGATTGTGTTTTCTATTGACAAACATTCAAACCTTTTCGGAAGATAGCAACTTCTCGTCCTCCAGTTCCGCACCTTAACCGCAACCCTACTCTTCAAAACGACCAGAAAACATGCACGCGAGTGTGCCGATCGAGCTACCCTTCAAAACTATTGCTTTTCTTCGCATGTACATATTCCTCGTTTAAATCATCGTCCATGCTGTTTCTGCTACTAAGCGAGTCGGTTCGGCGGCTGTAGATCTTTAAATTTCACAAGAGTAACCTATTCCTTTAATGTCATTTCTCCAGAATTTCACCACACTATAGCTACGTAACCTTGTGATTACTTGTGATCTCTCCGGGTATTAGCAGCGCTTTCCACAAGAGATCACGATTATACGTTTAACTAGTTGCTCAAAACAAGAGACGCCGTCAAACAAGGCCTTAAATAAAGCAGCAACCAATACCCGCTGAGCATTAAAAAGCCGAGTTCCCAACTTCGATGTTCTCGACTTCTAAATACGCTAAAAACAGCGAGAAGCTGTCACACGTACCTAACGAGTACAAGACGACTAAAACGAATATTCCCTTTACTTTTGTCAACAACTTGTTCAAATTTCAGACATACTTAGTTTATGTTAAAGGAATAACTAGAAAGGATTAGCTTCTGAGCTATTTTCGACCTGTGGCGCAGCTTCATGCATGACAACGCTACACTATTGTTTACCTACATACCAAGCGAAGAGGATTTTTTTCCAAAGTAGTGTCTCCGTAAATGGAGTTATCCAGTCTTTCAGGGAATAGATTTATAATGAATAGTTGAAAAATCAATTCGCAGCTTGCATGAAAACTTTAAGTGAAATTTTTGAATCTTTAATTCGTCCTTTCAAGAACTAACCTTCTAGTATGAAATCTATACCCTTGCTTTTAGAGACACCACACACTAATTTTCTTCGACGATTCACTGGCTCTCAATTTTGCTTCTTTAAGTTTCCTTAACATTTCTAGCTGTACTTGGCTGTATACTACCTCAGAAACTAAAGAATTTCAAAGGGCGAACGCTAATTATATAATTCAATTCTTCGGAATATTTATCTTTGCTTAGGAGAAAACATCAGCTCAATCAGGCATAAATCCGGAAAAAAGCCCTCTCAAAACAACGGTATCTAAACGATCAAGTTTGTTCCTAATCGCTTCAAAACAACCTCACGTACTGCAGCCCTGAACACCGAAAATTCTTTTTTAGTTGTAGGTGGAATTGATGATTGCTATTTTCCAAACGTAAGAAAACATTCGACAAGTAGAATAAATGGTAATTGATTGATCGAAAGTTCAAAAGAGTTATCGAGCATGGTCCCTGCGGACTATTGCGAGTTCCACGAATTTCTGTTTTATTCACATGTCAAATAGATATCAAAGGTAAAAACCTTCCGGAAAGGAGGATAAGGCAAAGGAAATAAAGTACAGGGCTTCTCCCTAATCTTGTTAACTTTTATGACGTCTTAAGCAAGAAGATACCAATTGTGCCCGATTAACTGGTCACTAAACCTTTATACTGGTCAATATTTTTGTAACAAGAACGTTATTAAGCAATACTGTGCCCGACTAACTGGTCACTATACCTTCATATTGGTCAGTACTTTGTAAACAAGAAGATTTTTAAACACTACTGTGCCCTACTTATAGGTCACTATACACCTTTTTACTGGTAAGTATTTTCATAACAAGAATATTATGAACCATTATTTTGCCCGACACTGGTCACTATAACTTTATACTGGTCAGAATTTTTATAAAAAGAACACTATTAATCACTAGAGTACCCGGCTGACTGGTCACTATACCTTTATACTGGTCAGTTCTTTTATAACAAGAACACTTTTAATCACTTGGGTGCCCGAATAACTGGTCACTGTACCTTTATACTGGTCAGTATTTTCATAACAAGATTATAAACTACTGCTGTGCCCGACTAACTGGTCAGTATACCCTTATACTGGTCAGTACTTCATAACTGACAAGATCATTAATCAATAATCAGTCTTTGATACCATAACAGTATCACTTGTCCTATTTGATACAAAATTTTCCCTACTACAATAAATAATTTATCGTATAGTGGATAAATCATTTGTCCTGGTAGATGAATCACTTGCTCTAAATAATATACATCGTTTGCATAGTTTGTTCGAAACTTAATTATTATAAATGCGATTAAAAAATAGAGAGAAAGGTAAAGTTAATATCCCCTAGTAAATGTATATTTGTTATCTGGTTATTCAATCTCTAGAGCAGCTGATAACTAAATGCGGTTATAATTAATTTCGGGTAACTCCGATCTTCAAAGCTTCGATTTGAGGGGGTACATGACATTCATAAAACCGGAAGCCTGCGAATTATCAAAAACATAAAAATAAAAGGTGTTTCAACGTGCGTTATCACCACTCAAACTATTTTCCATTTATAGTAAGTTCATAAAGATTAACAAACAAAAATTGAATAAAAAAACTGTTAAAAGTTGACTTGCGATTAAAACTTTAAAGTCCCTATCAAGCTAATTTTTTTAAGTTCCAGATGAAAGGTAGAACCCTTTAATAATAGTAATTTCCGAAAATGAAACCTTTTCTCGCCGTTCCTGTTACATTTTTTAGACTTGAAGCGTGCAATGTTGACGTAGCACGAGGCATATGACGTAGCAGGAGGCATGAAGCAGAGAAAATCAATTTTATCTCAAAAAATTCAATTATGGCTACAATAGTCACATTGACTATTGTAGCATTGTATTGTATAACTATAATCAATGAATTATTCCCTTGAAATTGTTTAAAATAAAAATTTTATGACATTTTTAACAGATCACATAACTTACTGCTGCTACGTCACACATTACCAGTCCCCGGCTAGCTCGGTCGAAATTTATATTCCAATTTTTTTTTTTGCTTCAAAAGCATACTTAGACGTGGAAATTTTCTCTGGTTATTCGATTTCTGAGTTCACAGATGAAAACAGTTTTAATCTGGAACTTAAAAAAATAAGCTTGATAGGGACTTTAACAAGAAACTCTAAAGTTTTCGCCTAAAAAGTTATCACCAGGAGTATAATATGGTAATTTGTTTAGGTAATCCCGTGGTGCCGAGTAATATTAAGGATTAATTAAACAAGTGTTTTGATTTTTTCCAAAATTTTCGAAAATATTGAAAACACAAGTGATATTAATCCTAAATTTTACGAGGAACCAGGCGATTACATGTTTATGACATCAAGGGCAAAATTCTTCATTCTCTGCGTTACCCCAGAGAAAGCATTGCAAAACTTAACTCATTTATCCCAAGTTTCTTCTAAAATTGCTGGAGATGTAATAAAGTTTTTGCAATTTCTGATAAAAATTGGAAATCTTCTGAAGAGCCGGTTTGAATTCGTTTCTGAGACACTTTTACGATTTTTAAAAAAATTCGGAAAATCTTCGGAGGTATTCGGAAACGTTAGGAAAATATCCAAAAATCGTCGAAAAATGTTTCTAAGGCATTTTTGAAACTTTTTAAAATTTTCGGAAAATCTTCGAAAATTTTCGGAAGTACACCAGTGACCAATCAGAGCTAAGTAATTTTACCCTGAATTGAAAAAAAGTCCCCGCTATTATCCAATCAGCTCGAGGTAGTTTTGCCTTCTATGTTATAATTGCAGTAAACATGGTCTTTAAAGCGTTGTTAGGTGATGCCAGAGAGCTTTTTGAACAAAGCCGATGCTTGCCGCAGTTCGTTGGAGTTTGGATGCTTCAAACTTCAGGTTGTAATAACAGTGAGTGTAGCCTTGAGGTAAAATAGACATCATTGAAATCGCTAAAAATACTTACTAAAATCGTTTAAAGTCCCTATAAAGCTTAATTTTTTACTTTTTAGATTAAAACTGCTGTCATCTTAGAACTCAAATTTCGAATAACCAAAGGAAATATCAAGGTCTATTTTATCCTTTTAATCAAAAAAAGAATGGAATGTAAATATTGACCGAGCAGGCCGGGGACTGGTAACCTGTTACGTAGCAGCAATGAGTTGTGTGAATTTAGTTTGAAAAGTTGCCTTTCTATTAATTAGATACAAAACATTATATTTCAAACATTTTTAAAGGAATAATTCATTGATTAAAGTTATAACAATGTGACTATCCAATGTTTTGGGATAAAAAAAAAAGATTTTCCCAAGTCAGCCTTTAACAGTTTTATTAAATATTTTTAGCGATTTTAATGATAGTAATTGAATGATAAAACCGTTTAGAAAGGGACTTTCTAGGAGATCCCGTCGGGAAACTTAGATTCCTTAACAGGTCACCTTTATTGTTTTGGTGTGCAGCAGACTGTGAACTTGGGGCATCTCTTGAAAATGAGTATACTTCGAGCTATACGATCGAGTTATCTAGTACCTTATTTTCTCAATTTAACGCCCACTGTGTTAATTTAAAAATCGGCCTTATCGACCTTACATGTAAAAGGGGCTTGGTGTATGTTTAAGGGATGAAATTGTCACCCATTTTTCAGGCTGATTTTTCTAATTGTTGATCGTAATTTAGTAGTAGAAGGAAAATATGATCACAATTTAATATCGATACGTAAGGTGTAACAGCATATTGCATAAAGTATATTCATGATAACAAATAAAACAAAATGCAAAAAAAGAGCGTTAATCATTACAACAAGTTTTTCCACAACCTTGAACAATTTTGATATACAGGATATTACTATAACGTGAGTCGAGAAGTTGTTTTTAAACTTTATAAACAAATTAGAAAATATCTTAAGATATACATTGTTAAAAAATAGACATAAAGGAATAAGTGAGGATATGGAAAATAATGAATTATGCCACTCGTACCTCGGATATAGTTTCGTGTGAAATCTACGTTAACATTACGTTTTTTACAATACAACGTCTATGTCTATATAATGATTTAAGTTATTCACCTCCGGCACAGTTTTTCTTAATACGGACCTCCCGGCCGGTAAATAACTTACATATAATTACCACAGTTATATTTTTCGTTAGCTCTAGTTAAATCGTTTCAAGGTTTTACAACTTGAAACAAACAACAAGTTATAACCGAAGAATATGTTGAAACGAAATGTTGCTTTCATCTAGTTCTGACCGAAATCATGAGATAATCGAAGTGTTGCCTTCATCTAGTTCTGACCGAAATCATGAGATAATCGAAGTGTTGCCTTCATCTAGTTTAACCGAAATCATGAGATA
>JAOBAT010062373.1:0-24853 GCA_026413305.1 Hydrozoanthus tunicans | reverse complement strand
ATTCACTGCTTTACCTTTCTGGTTGTTATTTTCAGTTGACGTCTCTTGTAGAACTTTTCTCGGGTCAATCTTCAATATTTGTAACTTCGAGCGGATAATAAAATTCACCGGACATTGTTTTGACTTTTGAGGTCCGTAACTCAAAAAAGTCTGTACGGTACCTTATTGACCTAAATACAGCCAATCAGAATGCTTGAAATTTGATTATTGACCGAAAATCAGAGTTACCAATTAATAAAAAAAATTAATAATTTTGAGTGCTCTCCCAACAATCCAAAGTGTTTCCAACAGAGTATCGAAACACGGAAAATATCTTCTAAAGTTTTTATAAAGTAATAACAACTGAAGACGTTATTATTTCTATCCAGATTAAGAAAATGTTCCTCTGCAGGATTCAACAAGAACGTGTGTTTATAATGGGTTTATTTTATAACAAACATTCAAATAGTTTTTCATGTTCAATTTCACCTGATGCTGCTTTGAAGAGACTAACTTGAAAATCACTTTACGATTGACGTATACCGAAATAAACTAAAAGTCGTAAAATAAAGCCTCAAAAAGCGGATGTTTCGAGCCTTTTACCTCGAACGGCTGGGAGGTCATATGACAATTTTTTTTCGCGCGCTTGCTGTGCGCCATTCCCGGTTTTTATGTCAAGCAAGGGATTTTCACGCCAAACGTGAAAAAAAAGTCACGTGACCGCCTGCCCGTTCGCGGGGAAAAAATATATGGTGCTTAATCTCTCAAGACACAGCTTCGCCGACACATCCAATAGTCTTTACTTCAAAATGTTTACGCCACTGTACGACTGCGTTGTTAAAAGTATAGTAAACAAACAAACTATTTAACTTTAACTTTTCCTCACCTCTTTCTTTCAGTTCTTTAATCGGTACATCTATGGGACGCATTGGGATTTTATTTATACCGGCAACGGCGCGCGGTAGCAACAGAGGCAATGAAGCCCCTCCCTCCCTGGGACGGTTTCCAACTGCGACATTGCGCACATTCCAGGTCTGGTTTATCCTTGGGGGAATAGGACCATTTAATAGAGGTGGCGGTTGTGACAACTGCTGCGGCACTTGGTAAACAGGGGAGTTTATAGTCCGATGGTCGTTGTCAAGGTTACCTGTAGAAGTACCTTGTGTCACAGTGCTGTAGATGGGCGGTCTGCAGTAAACAGGGCTCATCGAATGAGATCGTTCCGGTTGTGATTCTGGGGAGGATGTCCCATCATACTGGAGCCCATTTACTGGTAGATCACCGCTGGCCTGAAAGTCCGGCGTCACTCTGTATGGCTGCTGGTCTTCTTGACGTAATAAAGCGGGTGGCGTCGGAGGGCCTGTCGGGCTAGGGGTTAGGGTTTCGGACATGCTCGGAATACGTCGCACTCGTCCTTTTCGATCGTGTTTGCGCTTGTTAAAGCTTGAACTGTTTACAAAATGATTTTCTTCTGGAGCAGGCTCAAATGCCTGAAAGTAAGAGGACAGGGATATAATTATTGTCAGCATCAAGCTGCAATACTCAATGCTAGCTAAAAGCTAAAACCTTTCTCAGGCCTAAGTGGCTCATAGGGCCGGCGCTTATCACAGGTTTCTGCAGTGTTAAGCGGACGAAAGTCTTTAACTACACCTGGACAGGACACTAATCTATCCCAGGCAAGCCCTTAGTAAAACTGGTACTCATTTATACAGCTGAGTCAACTGGAACAAAGTCAGGTAAAGTGTCTTGTTCAAGGACACAACACAGTGGTCTGACCGGGGCTCGAACTCGCAACCCTAGTCATGGTTGCCACTATTTACTGGATTGAAACTCAAGGGCTTTTCCAGGACTTTCCAGGACCTTTTTAAGCAAATAAAGGACCTTGTCTATCAAATAAGTGACACCTAAAACGAACGCAGATTAGCTGAATCCTAACAATGAAAAGCAACCAATGACAGATTGTTTTAGAAAATCCAGAGTCGCGGTTTTTGTTTAAGAACGTTTTCACATCAAAAATATTATAACAAACAGCTTATTTTTATTAATTTTGGAAGTAAAGAAAGAAAGTTTTTGCCCATTCCAGGATTTTCAAGGACAACGACCCAAATTATAGGACTTTCCAGGGCCTGGAATTTTTTTTTTCCTAATTCCAGGACTTTCCAGGATTTTCAAGGACCGTGGCAACCCTGCCTAGGATAACGAACACTCTAACCGCTCGGCCACTGCGCCGCCGACAATATTGAATGACCCGAATTCTATCTGACAATGAGACTACGAGGTACAGCTTTCTATGAGTCAGTAATCAATGAGACGCGAAGCGACAGGTTGACTATCAGATTCATATAGAAAACCACTGCGAGAAGTCTAATTGTTTTACTAGAAGTTACTAATTAGTATCCTGCCTTCAAGTTAACCCTATATTTACTAACTTATTCGCGTATCAGTAACTGATTGTGTTTCTTATTTCAGCAACAAGTACAGTTTGTCTGTAAAAATTTGAATTATTACTCATAGCGCCGATCTAAAGAATTTTTGGGCATGCCAAAAACGTAGGTATTTTCTTGCGTGATTGGGTTTTAAGGCAGCGATTTTTATGGTATAAAATATGAACCTCGTTTGACCCTTCTCCAACCCCCCCACCCCCCATCACTAGTAAAAGTAGTTGAGTGAGTGGGGACCCTAAACTTCCAACAAGCACTCCAAACTCTAAGGATGTATTTTGCCGAACTTAAAGAAAGCTAGGTTCTTCTTCGCAGCGTTTAACCTGGTAAGTTTAGCAACATCACACTGACGTGCAAGGTTTTAGTATAAAAGAGATTCCTCTCTAGGTTAATGGCGCAAAAGACAATTATCCTCCCTGAGCTCTAAGTATCACGCAATCAGCACCAGTCTCGCACATTTTGATGTAAGCTCACGTTCTCACGAGTATTGCTCGTGCACCAATTTAGCACTCCTCTGGAAGGTAACTCTACAGTTTTTTACCTTATTCAAAGAAACTAGCGTGTTTCAAGGTATTTAAGAAGTGCAAAACTCAAAAATTGTCCGGACGAGCATGCCCGCGAACCTTGAAGCTGGCGCCTTAAAGGCGCGCTCAGCAAACTATTGAATCTCACTCTTTGGAAAACCACAAACTTAAGAGCTCTGTCTACACACTTGATTTCCAAAACAAATATAACATATATAATGTCTGGCAGCAAAGGTTAAGAGTTAAATTTTAAAATATTTTGTGCTCAATTAGTTTTGTGACCTCCCATTTCATTAGTTCTTCAGGTTTTCGGAGCTGTTAAAGATTTTTTAATCTTTGATGTTTTGCTTTGAACATTTGAAAGTATCATACTTTTTAAATGTCGCTCCTTAACTTGATTAGAAACTATCAAGCAAAATTGTTTAGTTTTTTGTTTTCCATTACATGCCGTCCCCAAGTCGCGCGGTTTGCAAAGCATTTTGGGGAATAATCTGACGCGTCTTTTCCAAGTGCTCAGAGCCAAAGACGAAGAACTTTGTCAATCGGCTACCGGCTCAAAATGTTTAATGTTCATTCTAAACGTGGCATTAGAAATTCCCTAAACAGAGAGGTGCAGATATTCTACTGAAACTTGTCGCATTACTTCAGACTTTATGTACGGTATGTATAAACACGTGGTGTCTCAAACTTTGACTGTTCAAAATGGCGTCCAAACCTTTGAATGTTTTGTAATCATGACAGTTGTCTGTTCACTCCCTGAGCACTCTATTCCATTTATCAGTGGAAAATATAGCAGTTCAGTCTTAATATCAGTAAACAGTTAATATAGTAACGGACTCATCAGAATCATTATGGCAATTGCACACAAGTTAGAAAAGATCGTTGGTGACGAACAACGCCAAAATTAATAACCGAGTGGACGGAAGAATGAAGAAAGAATGAATGAACGAATGAATAGATAGATGAACACATTGCTGCATGATTTGCAAAAAAAAAAGATTACAAATGCAACCGACTCTTGACGACAAACGACAATTTCATTTTCTGACTTTTAGAAATAACAGTTGACCTATATAATCTTAGGTGTACAAACGTACAGTGTACATATAATTTTTAATACGCTTTTCAATGGCACTTTAAATTGTCTACAAAACAAAACGCCTAAATGAAAAATAATTTTGTGTGCTACAATTTTATTTCATTGAGTGATTTTGATAGTACAAATGTTTATTCAATAAATCCATGTTTTCATTTTTTTTTTAAAGTGTCAGCCCTAAAAAAGCTAGACTGTTTGTCACCCGTTGTTTTTATGAGCAAATTTTCTGAAAAACGAGTACTTGTAGTCTGAGTTATAATGGCTAGAAAAGGTAATTGTCTTAACTAATTAAACAAATTATTTTCCTATCTCACCTTTGCTGGCATTTGATGTCTCCCAACTTGCTTGGATTTATTCTGTGTAAAGAAATATCTTGTATCATTAAGAAAAGTAAGTTCAATATTCTTATACGAATATCGTTGTATTCTGTTGATCACAAACATATTTTTTACTGGTTTTGGAAATAATATTTCCTCAGACGAAAAAAAACTTTAAAGGTACTGAATTTTTGCTGTTTCTTTTTGGTTAGAAAAATATTGTGGTACAGTAAAGTTTAGTTCAAATCTTCTACTCAGTATCATAAAATTATCTTGTTTCAAGGAAGAAACTTGACAGGGAAACTTCCTTTAAGTTTCATAGTCCTTGTGCCCAGTACATATAATTATACTTTGCTTGAAACAAGTGGGGTTTTTTTTCAGTTAAACATTAATTTCATTAGTCTGACTTCTTATTTAAGCTCTGTGAGCCCCTAACAGATGAATATAGTTCTTACAACTGATAGATTTAATAATAGCTTGAAACAACAAACAAGGCTTTATGGACATGTGACTTCTCCTTGTGTAACACTAACAAAATAAGAAACTGGGTAATTAATGAGAAAATGAGATATTATCAATGGGAACAAGCAGTTGAAAAGTACAAAATTTGATGTTTCTTAAAACCACATAAAGGGCAGTTTCAATCTTAGATTGGGACAATTCCCAAAATACCAATAATTATTATTGTGCTAGCTTCTAGTAAATAATTATTGGTACATAATAATTTTATCAGTATGCAGCCTTGGTCATCTAACTGTTTAACACACCTCTGTTTCTTCTGTTTCAGCTGGAGATGCGACTCGATTCTTGTAGAAGGTACAGTGCTTGGCTGCTTTATGGCGAAGATACTTTTGCAATACTGTGAACATCTGCTTGCACCTGCCACACTGGAAAATATCTGGCTCCTCTTCATCCTCCACTTCATTACCTAATTATCATGCAATGAAAAAGGGTAAAACATAAGGTCCTAAATCTTTGTAAAGTTCATGCCATAACTGTTGTTTGCTCCCATAAATTTTAGAAAAGGCAAAATTTTAGATTTAAACTTTCTTGCTTTAATAATAATTCATTATAATATTAACAATTATTATTGTAAAGATAAAGATAATGACAATAATGATAAGAAAAAATTCAATAATAAGAGTAATAAAAATATCTACTGTTATATTGAAAAAATAACTTTAAGAAATATAAATATGAATCAAAAACATTAATTATCCTTATAGGCAACAGGCCATTTATAAATGTGTATAATTTAACTTTATCTCTTTCAACATCAATAGCTTGTAGCAAAGAAGCCAATATCAGGCATGAGAACATTGTTCAATTCTGAGAAACCCTTCAGGCATTTGATTCATTCTTAAAATGTGTCTATTAGGACTTAGAATATTCAAAAACTTTAAGAATAATATTAACACAAACACAGAAGGAAAAAATGAAAGGGGAGGATTTTATCATGCCCTTTGAAAAAGTCATCCTATGCAAGTTAATTATTGAATATTGGACATCATCCTGATCTATATTTATAATTGTTCTCTGCAGCTTTAGCTTTCATTCCAGTACCTAAAGGGAATGTGGAAAGGGGAGTGGAGGGAAGGGGGGGGGTAACCCCCCTTTCCATCCCAGCCAGTTTACCAACATCTAACTTCTCTTTTTTTTCCTAACAAGACATTTTGTTTACAACGAGAAAACAAAAACTTATCAAGCAGGCAGAACAAACTGCAAACTGCAAACTGCCAGTGAAAAGTAAAGGAAAAGCAGAATTGTCCTTGTCTATTAGTACCAAAATAGTATAGGATCTAGTTGAGAGAATTAAGCAGCATGTCGTTTGAATGACGTTAAAAATATTGTTGTTATAATAATTGAGTGTAACCATTATTAAAAACTTATTCATTATCAAAACTATAAGGACTGCTTTTCCAGCTAAAATGTTAAAAATATTTTCAAAATGTTCAGGTCGTTTGAATATTATACAATTCAATCAACCAAGAGGATAGACCTAAATTACCCAGGGAATATTTAAGTATTGTTTTAAAAGATAAAAAAAGGAAAACAATTAATTTTACCAAGTTTTAGCTTAACAACTTCACACAAATGTTGCTTGTTTCACTTTACCTTGAAGAAGCATAGGGTATTGTAGACAACATAGGGACACTTTAAAAAGATTTTAAACACTTTGATTTTAAACACTTTTTAAAAAGGACTCAATTATTCAAAAACAATTCTTTTTTGAATACATTGTTTTAAAAGATAAAAAAAGGAAACATTTAAATTTACCAAGTTTTAGCTTAACAAATTCACACAAATGTTTTTTGCTTCACTTCACACTGAAGAAGAATAGAGTATTTTTCAAAACATAGGGACCCTTTAAAAAGATTTTAAACACTTTTAAAAACTGGAGAAAAAACTTGGGTTGAAGGATTTAAAGTCCAATCAAGCTTATTTTTTTAAGTTCCAGATGAAAAGTAGAACCCTTTAATAATAGTAGTTTTTGAAAAGAAAACCTTTTCTTGCCGTTTTTTTAGACTTGAAGCTTAAGAGTGCAATGAAGACTTAGCAGGAGGCATATGAGGTAGCTAGCCAGCGTATCTTGGCGTTCTAGTCATTCTCGATGGCGAAAACAAAGAGCAGCAAAAAATGGGCTGCGGAGGGAATGAGGAGGAGAACGATAGCAGAACGCCAGCCTCCAACCCCCTTTTTTGGGAGAAATTTTTTCACATAATTATTCATAGTTAGTTTACTTAACCGGAATAATTAGTACCGAGCTGAAGTGAAAGAGTGTTAAAATCGGAAGTGAAAATGACAAGTCATGACAGCTGTCAAACTCACGTGGAGCAAAAATTGATCGAAACAATGGCAAAATAGCCAACATAGTGACGCCGTCTGCCATTTCTGCTGCCTTTAGTCATGTGAATGCTTGATATATTCTGCTTTTTCGAAATCCAGTGGGTAAGACTGCCAGCACATTGTTTCCCGCGTACAACTCTTTCACTGCCAGTTCCTGTTCATAATTCAAGTTTAAATCAAGACTGCAAACTTTCTCCAAAAATAGCTCCATTGATCCGTTTCTATCACTCAACACTGTCGATCTTGATGAGACCACCTTGCTGGGTAAATTTCAAATAAATTACACTCTTTCAACCAATGAGTGCATGAGTTTTTCTAAAGTAGTGATTTCAGCCAATGGTATTTTGCAGCATCTGGCGGCTGCAGAATTCAAGTATTTCTCCCATGAGAGCAGGGGTTGGAGGCTGGCGTTCTCTTCGCTCTTCGATTTCGCCATCGAGAATGACTAGAACACCAAGCTACGCTGGCTATGAGGTAGCAGGAGGCATAAAGCAGAGACAATCTTTTTTATCTCAAAAAATTCAATTCAAGTGACAAAAGTCACATTGTTTATAACTTTAATGAATGAATTATTCCCTTGAAAAAGTTTGAAATAAAAATTTTATGACATTTTTTAACAGAAATGAAAATTTTTAAACAAAAAACACATAACTCACTGCTGATCCAAAATTACTTTCCAATCTTTTTTAATTAAAAAGCATATTTGGATGTGGAAATTAATTTTTTCTTTAGTTATTGAACTTTTATTGAACAGATGACAACAGTTTTAATCCAAAAAAGCTTGATAGGGACTTTAAAGGGTAGCTAGAGAAGATCAAAGAGCTCCTTTCCTTGTCCTTCATTACTTTTATCCTTACCACATTTCAGGCTAACACTTACTTGATCCCAAATGCAGCATGACATTTGAGCAGTCTATGCCCGATATCTGCAGAAGAAAGCACCACAAGATTAATTGAAGGGTCTAGTGCAAAAATGACGGAAGTGACTTTGCATGAAATGCTAAAATCTCCCAGTGGTTATGAAAAGATAATAGGGGTAATGTAGAGAGATATGACAACTCCATCAAAAGTCACTTACATCGTTTTTGCACTAGACCTTTCAATTTTGGGTAAACTTCATGAGATGTTGAAATAAAACTTCATCATTACATTTCCCATTAAAAATTTGAATTGTTTGCAGATCAAAATTATAGTATACAAATTTCAAAAAAAAAAATACTCAACTCTGACCACATGTACATATTTATGGTACTGCTATTAAGTTAAGTTTATTTATGGTACTGCCTAAGTCAAGTTTATCAACATCTAACTTCTCCTTATACAACATATACAAAAAAGGTATCTAAGAAAGAGAAAAAGCTTAAATCTAGAGAAAGCTTAAATCTAGTTTGGAAAATTTATTTTTTTATAACCACATACAGCATTTGCCATAGTCTCCCTTGCAGTAGTACCCAACTACCTTGTCATCACACAATGCTACCCTGCTGTGAGACATTAATTGCTGTGTTTGGCTGAAAGGGTCAAGAAAATACTTTCAAAAACAAACAAGCTTTGAGTCTATTTAATAATTTATAGGTGACTCTTACACTTAAAATGACACCACTTGATATTAGCTGTAGCGAGTTTGTTTCAGCTGTTATTACACACCTTAGCTTTCAGCTGTATATTGCAAAAGTAGCTATCAGAGTGTTAAAGTTGAAAGATAAAGAATCACTGGATATAATCTAAGTATCCTTTTTAATCTAATCCGAAAACCAAAACAAAAGCGTCAGGACTATAAAACAGTTTGTGCCAAAAGATTTTTAAAGTTAGGCCTGTGTTTTTCTCCTTTATAAAAGTTTGAATAGTTGCCACTGAGTTTCTTTGCATCGGTCTCAAAATGTATTGACAACTTGGTGAACACCACACCAATCTAAAATGAAAACTCTAGACATATGTAATTTTCATTTAGGTTTAAGACTAAACAATTAAAGCAATTATCACAGATAATACTAATCAGGTAAATGCAGAATTCTAAGGTTCTTAAGCTTTAACTAATGCTGCGGCCACTTTTTTATAACAGTTCGATGTTTTCCAAAAATTTTTAAGATTTTCTACGTCGGGAGGAAGAAGGTAGTTTACACTGGTCATTAACATTACACAGTTAAATTAAAAACCCTGGTCTGGTTTCTGAATGGGTAATGACTGAAGTGTAAATTTATGACAACCTCTTTAGACTAAATAATTTATATATTAAACACCAGGTACCACAAGGTTTTTACTTTCACTTGATGTTACAGATAATTCATAATTCATAACAGATTCTACAAAAATACAATAATTTTATGAATGTTGGGATTATGAGTGAAATACTTTTAATTAGACTAGTGAGTCCCATTATATTTCATTCTGTCATATAAAAATGTGTACATATGGTCAAGGCAAAAATTAAGGAAGTAACAACATGAAAATATACAAATAAGAGGCAAGCATGGTTACTAAAAATATTTTGTGATCATCATAAGAGGACTACTCTGACATGCTGTAATGAGCCGAAGGCATCTATGACAGCTATATATCTAATAATTTTAAGGATGATGTAATAAATCATGTGAAGTATATAACAATCGACTTAATTTTGTTTTAATTTTACTGTTAAAAGATTTCCATTTGCAATTTTTTTCTTTTATTCAAGGCTGAAGAATTCTTTTAAAAAGATATCAGCAAAAACATTTTCTAATTAAATCAAAATCATGTATAGAAGATCTTGAAACTTGTGTTTGCAATACTCCAAAAGTTATACATTAATAGTTAATATCTTTAATATAATCATACACAAAAAATCCATTGATACAATGCATCAGAATATCTGTGGCAGTTAACTCTCTATACTAATCTAACTAAATCTTAATGCAAGTGTGGTACTTTCATCAATTCATGTATTGCTTGAAGTCACCACAATAGACACACTTGTAAACTTCTATGTCTATGTTAACCAAAGAATCACTTTATGCAAGTTTGTTGGCTTTGCAGAGATTTCCCAAAAGGCAGATAAAAGTGCTTTAAAAAACTTTCAAGAACCAGTTTGCAGTGATCATCCTCACGAAAAGTTAACTAAATATATACATACATCAATTATCATCAACAAAAATTGTATAAAGTGAATAAATTAAATACTCACACCTGTACAAAAGCCTTCTAGAATGTCAATGTTTGACAAGTCTGCTCAAAAGATTTTATCTAAAAGTTGTTGTTCCCAATTTATGAGTCAAAAAAGACTATATGATGGTTTTATGAGTTGCCGATATGGCCGATGTTGACCTTGTACGCAAGCAGACTGACCGACTGGTATTCAAGAGAGCCAGCTTAAACTTTAGGAGACCAATATGAAAATTAAATGCTTGAACGAGCTTATTTAGCGCTATTTGAAACAAAAAATCAAGGTTTCACGTTCTTGTAACTACATTGTGCCAACAAGCTTAGTCTAACTTGAGAAGTTCTTTACATTTAGAAAAAATGCCCAAAATGTTTATCTTATTAAAAATAGATTATTCTGCACACTTACTATGATTTACATGATTGAAAAAAAATAATTACATGACTTGCAAGAACAGAGTATCAATATAATTAGACGATCAAATATGAATGTAACTTAGCACATAAAAGAAGCGTCTCAATTTCTTAATTTAACATAATCTACATCATAAATGCTCTTGAGACAGCAAAAGATCGAGCTGCAGAAATTTGCACCACCTGGCCCGCTGATCCCTGCAATGGATTTTTCTTAAACTCAGCCAAAACATGGGAATAAATTCTGTAAAGAATTCTAAATCAACAAGAAGCTTTACCTTGAACAAGTTATTGATTAGAGAAACAAACCCATATGCTAGATTACTGAGGTATTTTACATTTTATTTGTATGCATTCATTTGTAATACAGATTCATTAGGTTTTAGAATTATCTTATTTATCTATTAACTAAGAATTGTTAGCAATTTTAAACATTTTTTCACCTTGTACAGTTATCTATACTTTATCTTAATTTGTTTCACACACAGCTTCAATTTTAAAAAAAGGAAGCTTTTTTAATCCTGTGTATAATAAAGTTTATTTTATTATTATTACTTTTTTTGTTATTTAAACACTATAACTACTATGGGAAAAAGAGCACAGGCACTAAAAAATTGAAAAAAAAAGGCCAGTCAGGTGTTCTTCTGTTACTCTTTTAGCAATTTAAGAAATTGTTTGGCAAATCAAATTTGCAAGACTGATTAATAATGAATAAATAAAATTATTAATAAAATGTTTTACACATTTTTTCCTTACAAAAGCTGCAGAGTTCCCTAGTTCTTATGTGAATCATTACAAACTCAAAAAGTCAACAAATTTCATATTTAATTTAGTACCTGAAACTAATGTCATACTATATATAACTATATTCCATTCTTATTCTTAATTAGGAAGCCTATAGTCCATAAGCCTATGAATTCTATGTAGCCTTCCTTGCCCTAACATTGGCTGTCTGTTTTATGAATTGAATATTTTCTGTTACATGAACCCTTGATAATTGTAATACTCAGTGACATAAATTGTTTAAAGTGAGAATATTCTGAACTAATCCTGATACCTTAAGCCTGCAAGATCTATAAACTTATCATAACTTTAATTTCCTTAACAATTTCTTAAATGAAGAAGCTGTTATTTACTATAACCAACTGCAATACTTCAATTACTTAAATCTGATTAATATGCATGTAATCAATTAACTATAAGTAACGATCCAAGTAAGCACTAGGGAGGAAAACAGCAGTGGAATGCAAAAGGTGCTAATTGCAGTATTATTAAACTGTTGACCTGATCAATTGGCTAAAATTTAAAAATGGACAATATCTTCATAAATAAACTAATGTGTATCTTTCCAACTAACTCATTCATTTCTTTCTAGCCTCTGTTTTTAAATTGAAGAAAAATTCTACATGTGGAACATTGAAAAACAAAAGGTTTGCTTCTCTCTTGTTTTGGAGTTCTATGATTGGCTTAGTATAGCACAAAAGAAACGATGCTTTTAAATAGAGTTTCACTGCTTTTTACTTAAAAATATGTTGTGTACTGATCAATGTATTCTCAGTATCAAAATTTAAACATTCTGGTGTGGGAAATGTCAAATGCCGCAGCGTAATGGGAGGCTCTCTAGTTCTAATACGGACCATTACTTAACAAAAACTTTGTATGAAATGCTAAGAGATAACAGGGAAAATTTAGGGAGAAATGACAACTCTATCAAAAGTCACTTAAATCATAACATCATAGATGTTAGATCGAACAAAAGTCACTCTGCCTGTCATATTCTTTTTTTTTTTATAATTGCACAATTATACTTTAATTATGAAAATACTCAGACCTTAAACCTTCGGACATAAAATTCTAGACAGAAGCTCTTGAACACTTTGACAGTTAAATTAGAAAAAACAACAATACTTAATACACCTAAAATCTTATCAATAAAATTCAGCTGATTTACGAACAACACTCTGGTGCTTCAAAACACTGAACAAGCCAATAGTAAAGAAACAAAACATGATACAAACCATTGGAATTTGTTGACTTCTTGGAACCTGTCATTGTTTTGGAAGATGATAAAGCAGTGTTTTAAAGCTACTATTATGGCTACTAATACGACTTCCGTGCTACAGAACTCAAAGTTTACGACCAACTAGTCACACATGCAACTTGGTGTCTTTTTTGTGCACCTGAAAAATCATGATTGATCGCACTAATGTGTCTAGAAGCTGAAATTCAGTGCAACTTCACCGTCCTTATTTACAGACAAAATAGTTTTAACACATGAAATGCAGATTTAATACAAGAGCCCAAACAAAAAATGCACAAATGTTTAAAACTACCATGTTCAGTAAGAGTCTAAAAGAAACAAGCACAGATTAACACAAAATAAAAGACACTTACTCACTGACTTAAACTACTACTTATAAACATCCTAGGCTGTGCTTTTAAAATTTTCAATTTTGTGTCTAAAATTTCGGCAGTGCACCTAGAAATTTAGTCCTGGTATCACATGTACACCCAGAACCAAAAGTAAACTTAAAGCCATGCACCACATCAGGCTTCCAAAATCTTGCAACGCTAAGTCAGTAACTAGAACACAAGCATAACTTCAAGTTTTTGTAAGTTTTAATGTTCAGAAGGTAAATTTTGTTTTGTCCGAAAATTTGATAGTTCACATATTTTCATATTTAACATTCTCATTGACCATATTGCTGTAAGTTCTAATTTTGTAAACTCTGTCATGACTCTTTTAGCCTGTAACGGACCAATAATAAATCATTTGAAGGTTAGCTCTCAGCAAAAGCTGGTTTCCAGTTAAACAACTAACTCAAAATCCTGGCCATAAATGAACCTGTGTAGGATTGACAGACATACATACCTACACTTATCAGATGCTATTTAACATAGATCAAACATTTAACTTCATACAAACTGGACCATATACTTGATTAAAAAGTATTATTAAAAATATAAAAACTCTTCAGTAGGTCGCAGGGGAAATAGAATAGCCATTTCTTAACCAACATAAAACACTTAAAGTGTTATTTCTTTGCAATCGCCACACCAGAAAGCTCTTAAGCTGCCAAGATTTGCAATAACTGCCCACTAGCCTTCAAAATTTGAAGGGTCTAGTGCAAAAACAACATATACTAAGTGACTTTTGATGGATTTGTCATTTCTCTCTACATTATCCCCATTATCACTTCATAACCATTGGGAGAATTTAGTATTTCATACAAAGTTACTTATGTCATTTTTGCACTAAACCCTTCAATATTGTCTGATAGTTATATTGATAACTTATAATCATTTGGTCAAACAAAATACAACCCATGGTTCCGGTCACCCAACTGCCCCTAACCCTCTTAAACTGGCTGCTCTGCAACATTTCATTGCTTCTTTTGTTATAACTTTGAAAAATTCTTTTCTTCTTTTCAACCAGTTATTTTTAAATGAGGAATTGAAAATGAACTTCAACTGTTTGAAAACTGAGGCTTAATTATACACTGGCTAGTTATGGATGGTGGTTTATTCCAATTGATGGTGTTGCTTGACCAAATATGAAATATGTGGTTTGGTCAGTCCACCCAGCTGTTAGCAGAAATAAATGAGCAAAATTTCAATCTTCTGCATAAGTGATGTTTACTTACTTTTGCAAAAGGATTTATTCTAAAAAAAAAAATTCTAAAAAAACACTTGTTATAAACAAAAATAAAAATTTATCAAAAAATGAAAATTATAAATTAAATCCGACCAGCCAAAACCCTATTTTCTCCGAGGTAGCAGGAACCACAAATATTATTTTGTTTAGCTTTTATTTTTTAACTCAAAACTAATTGAATGGTCTAACTCAAAGTCGATATAATTAAGTGACTTTTGACAGAGATGCTATTTCTATCTTGTTTGGAACCGCAGTTTTTTTACAGCAGTCTTTGGTCGCTTTCGTCCAAACCACAGTTGCAGTCTTTGGTCGACCTCGGTGAATTCGGGGTAGACAAAATGGGGGCGAATGCAATTTGACCATGTCCCTATGGGTCAGTACTTTCGGCGGTACTGTATATTATCAATCCTAATAATAAATTATCAATTAGGAGGGTTTAGCACTTCATAAAAAGTCACTTACGTGGTTTTACACTCGACCCTTCAATTGTGATTGATAGCAGTTAGACCCGACTAGACAAAGTGGACAAGCTCTTTAGAACAATTAGACACTTACTTTTTAAGATCATCACTGAATACAAGCACGAATATTTTTTTTCAATAATTATAAAATTGACTTAGAGGTGTTACGGTAGCTCTCAGACAAAAAGCAAAGTGCACAAAAAAACCCTTGAGGATAAAAACTTATTTGCAAAGATTGATTTTCTCATTGAGTAAACTGTAGCTGGTTATAAACTCCTGAAATAACATTGCTTCGCAAAGTTTCTTGGTTATAATTATAAATTATTTTCTAATACTCTTTATGAACACAAAACTACCATACATTTAGTTGACGTATTCATAAAAAGAAAAACAAAAATATATAATTTATATAATTTAGTAAAGGAAATTTAGCAATCAAGGTTAAATGCCATGAAACACATTTTACAGAAAGCAAAAACAATGTCTCTACATCCGCATATTGTTGTATTTGTTAAACTTATCTAGATACAAAGTTTTTCGGTTTTAAAAATAAAACTCACAAGATAATTACTTTGCAAACAAATTTGTATTTTCAGATATGCGGAGCATTTATTAGCAAGAAGACGGACAATTACTTTCTCTTCTAAATCAATTTTGCACAAGCTGTGGCAAGCCAGAGTAATTGCTTGCCTCAAATTGCAAGGTCTGGTGTTTAGTATAAAGGAATCTGGTAATTCATAACTTGGAACTAAGTATTGGCCAAGGTTGTTTAAAAGTTAATGTTATCTACAACTGCCACTGACCCTGGATACTGACAATACAAGCAGCTATTCGAGTTTGAGGACCACGGTACCTCGAGTCACAGTTAAGTGGGCTGAGTCTGAGACTTTATAATTGCTTCCAGAAACCAGTGCTTGACTTGCTTAATACGATGTCAAAGGATGCTAATATTTTTTTCTTTTAAAAGTGAATTTTTCAGATTATGAGCTTCGTTTCTCTTGCATGTATCTGTTTGTTTGTGATAAACGTTTAATCAATACAAATTGCAATTTAAACGTATATAAAGGAAAACATGTTTGCTGTGTGAATTGTTATAATTGGTTTGTCCTTAGCTGGTATGCATGTTCTCTTATGGAAATATGTGAATTGTTATCAATTTAGTGAGTACGATCAAACCTAGATTGACTAACCATACCACAGGCCGCGAAAATGCAATTGAGCTATCTCCGAGATATACACCTCAAAATACTTTGCTGAAGGCATTTGTGAATTTTTTTGGTTTTTGGGCACAGTGGCTAAAACACTATGTAGTGAAGCATTTAAAATAGTTTTAACTGACATCCAGTGCACATAAGCAACAATTTGAAGAACTTGTGATCGGTAACCAAGGTGGCAGCAAATTGCTTAGGCTCCGATCTGTCCTTTATAAATGCTAAAATCAAGTCTCTTTTTTTCAACAATTGCTGTCCATTGACACTACATAGTATATAATTATATACTGCTGCAGTGATTTTTGACATTGGCCTTAAGATGTGCTGTCTGTGACAAATTTTATGATTTTTAGCCTTTAAGTCACGTTAAAAAAGGTTCAAAATCTCTCAAAAACCTATCATATTCATCTAATATATATAGTAATAAGTTACAAAAGAAAGAAAAGTGTTATTTCCACACAAAACTCGCCACAAGGTAAAAAGGAAGCCTATTTTTAACTAGCATCATTAAGGAAAGTGTACTGTCTAGCTCACATCCTTTCCTTCCTTTACTCTTTATTATGCAAATCATTTCCCTAAACTGTGTCTGGTTCTAATTCAAACATATCAAGTTGTGCCAAATATCATACAAAGAGTCAGTGGTTGAAATTTTAGACATCGAGAAAACAGTGCACAGTTTCAATGAAAAATTAGTACTAACAGTTCTTGAACTTCTGATTTCTTACAAATCTCTTTGTTATCAAGGTTGGCAATTTCTATACAATTTAAAATGCCAAATCTGTTTAAGCGGTAAAGACCGCAAATTAAAACAATGGTCACTTTTTGGTTTCTAATGGTTGATTCAAGAATTACTCAGCAATATCTAATATTTTGCGTGGAATGGGGTTTAGCCAAATAAGTCTTAATGACTGGTAACAGGTACTGCTGAAATATATGACAATCTCCAAAAGCCGAGTGTGAGCAATACACCAAACAAAATTAGCACTAGCTCAGTGATAAAGACTATTTTTAATTATTTTATATCTTTAAGATATAGTTCGCAAATCTCTGGACATGCAACAAAAGTTACGTGTAGTCAAATATTTTAGATTTTATTTATAGAAAGGTAAGATAGGCTATAGAGAAATTCATACTAGTTACATCATTGCTTTCTGCATTTCAGTGGTAGATGTTTTCTAATTATTTAGATATCGAGAGATTTTGTTAAAAAAAACTTTCAACTCATGTTTAAATTTGAGAGTGCATGACTTCATTCTCTGAGATATAATATAAGCTTTGATTACGTTTTAACCAGCATTGCAACAGTTGAACGTCACTTGTTCCATGACTGAATTCAATCCAAGAAGCAATGTTTATATTCCAGTCACACTTTGAAACCGGAACTTACCATTCTTGTTTAAAATGAGAAAAGAGTGAACTATATATAAATATCAAATTGCGCAGTATATACAACTTCCGGAGTAATTTCCAAAAAGATAAAATTTGCCCTAGTTTACCTTAATGGTTTCATATTATATATCTATAATTGATGCCAAAGAAAACACTGTATATTCCAGAAAATAACAATTGTGCTGGTCGTGTTGAAGTACCAGAGGCAGAAATATTTTTTAGCACAAAAACCGGCTCAATGTAAACATCCTTCAAAAACTTTCTATCTGTTGTGTCTGGAATACACACACTTGAAGTTAATGAAACACAAAACATATCGCTATCAATTTGAAATGAATAGACACAAGCATGTTTTGCAAGATTTTTGAAACTGTGATCGCCATGCAATTAGCGTTTCTTGGCACTTAATTAATTTTGACTTGAACTGTAAACTCTTGAAATATTTCTAGACTAAATTACATTAAATCGATCTTAATTAAAGACAGAAAAACTTAATAAGAGACAGTCAATATACACATACTTAAACTATGCTAAGTATATTCACAAGTCATGTTGGGACATATATATGTATACTCTATCAAACTGCATACTGCAACAAAGCCTTGCAAAAAAATAATTTCAATCTTTGAAGTAACAAAAGCCAGAAGTTTCTTAAAACCAAAAAATAATTGAAACACTTTTAAACTGTGATTTCAATACGTTTAAATCTTATGTATGTTATGTATTTTAAAAGTCTTTAGGTAGTCATATATACATGATTTTTTATTTACAAAGACCAAAGTGCATTGTACTGACGCCATTAATTGAAGCAATACTATCAAATATAAAAACCTAGTCATGATCAATTGTTATAGGGTGCAAACAAAGGTTAGTAGTTCCTAAATTAAGTAGCACAGACGGATTCCCAAACACGCAACTATAATGAAATAAAGACGTTCTGTCCTTTTTACAAATCAATCAACTCTTCCTTCACATCAGATATTGAGACAATTCTTTGTGTCGTCTTAAAAACAAGTTGTAGTTAACTAGGCTAAGCCATCCAGCTAAACGTTTAAAACATTTTCAGGTACAATGCAAACAACCTTTATCTATAAAAAGGGGGTCGACGGTCTGTTGTGTAGATCAAGGCAACTGTATTAGATTCAACGACGAAAAACGAGGTAGTTTTCCATCTGTCAGCGTATCAGTGTAAAACAAAACTAAGAGGAACACAATCTGGTCAACCGATCTTTCCTAGAACCACAGACAGTGTGAAGCACAGAAAATATTGAGTGATAAAACTGTTATATACGTGATAAACGATACTTCTCTTGACACTAAAGTCTAAAGCATCCAGATCCTTTGTCGAAGGAATTCGTAATAAAACCTTTGCAAGCGTCCGCGTTTTTAACCATTTGAAGCTGACTGACAAAAACCAAACACGAATGCTACCAAATGCAAATGTCAAAACAAAGACAGCGGCTTTCAAGTTCCAGGCAGACAGCGACAAAACACGAAGTGGCAAAAGGTCAGCTTGTTACAAGATTAACAGAACACGAAGGCGGGACATATTTTAACTGTTCTAGCGCCTGGCAAGACTTGTGAACATCGCGCATTTATTTTCATTCGTACAAATACGGCAGCTAAAACTACGCCTATCTTCAACCTAATTTAAGTTCTTTGCCCTCATACCTTTTAAACTTCAAAGACTCGATCAACCTTTAAACTTCTGTCACTGACATTCTTCCAATAGCTTAAGTGGGTTTTTCATGAAAAATTTTGTGTTTTAGAAAATCCTTCGCCTTTGGTGTAAGTACGCGGATTTGTCTGGATTAACTGTATGTATGACATGCTTCAGAAACTTCGTGTACTTCATTCTCAAGTGAATGATATCCCAGACTACAAAGAAAAAGGATCACGCGAACAACATTGCAGTTTCTGGATGTAACTTGTCATCAACGTGTTCGAACCTTTGCCGCGTGCTTCGAATCGCTATTTTTAGAACAAAAGTGAAATGGTTTCATTTGCATTCCACCTGTGCCTCGCTTACTTTTTATACCAACAAAACGTGAGACTGACGGGCCGATCTCGCAACTGCATTGCCAACTCGGCCCTCCTTGTAAATCTATCAAAGGAGAATAGACAGGAAATGTTCGTTTTGGTTCATACACTAGCCGACAAGACTGGGTCGTGACCCCGCATATATCGAACTTGTTTACAACCGAGATCTGATGGAAACCAATTTCGCTTGCTGACCCAGAGACCAAATAGAAAGCGTGGTACACAAATCACCTCGCTAGAACAAATAATCAGTTACTTTTCGGGACGTTTGATACTCTTTGGTACCATATATTCGAGGTAGATGAAGAAAATACGAAAAATTAGTTTACATAGCTCAAAAACTCGCACAATTTCACTCCGGTGCGCGAGAGGGGCGGAAACAAAGACCTGAATGCAAGCAGAAGAAAGAACTACCATACAATGCAATGATATATGAAAAGAAATGCAAATTGTGCTACGGCTGTCACTCGCCAGCCGCCTTGGGGTTAAAATGTCGTGATGACAGTAAAGTTCATGAAGAGCGTTTCATTTTTCTTGACACTTGGGTGGTTTAAAATGACGTCTACCAACAGGCGGCATGTAAATTACGCCATTTATCTGGCACTGCGATAGAGCGCCTTAGTTTGTTCTTGTAGAAACATAAACAGCTGTACGCTTAATTCTTCACTTCAGGGCACGAATTGAAACCCCTTGGAAAAGTGTCGAGTGAAAATAGCATTTCTATTAGGGCAATTTCTAGTACATAGGAAGAGATAGCTATCGCTGTGACAATCAGTTTGCTAACGCGGATAGGATGTCAAGTCTCTCACGCATACCAAACAGTCTTAGCGTTTCGCCGCCTATACCTGGCAAATTTGTATAGATTGAATGAAATAACGCCCGTTAAGCCAAACTCAACTCACCAGTAGAAAACTGCTTCGGATTCCTTCTGGCTGATCCCTCGATAACTTGGAGATGATAGTTTCTAAATTCTGCCTACAGAAAAAAAAATAAACTGCCCTGTAAAGAGCGTTCCATACACCACGATTCGGTGTGCATGTACTCTTCATGTGTTTGTAGGGTGTTCTCAGAGCGTTCACGGCATCGTGGTGCTGGCATGCAATCGCCAACTCGCCCCAAACCGATAAAAACTCACCCTTTTCTGGAGTCACCACCTTCTCCTGTCATATTTTTCTGTCCTGGGCCAAGTCAGAACCGGAAGGAAAATTAGTTGGTCGACTAACCCAGGTATCGTTTCGGAGCGAAAAGGTCGGTATTGTTATAGTTCCACCATGTTGTATTCCTGGCCTGCGCCTGTCTGGTACTGCTTGTCAGCGGTTAAAGCCATGAGATAAACAGCAGGTGGTTCGCGAGTGACTGGGGCGAGGAACATGTCTTTGAAATTATCGCGCGCACTTGTCGACAAACGCTAAACCGATGTGTGAGAAATACGCTTGGTTAAATTTTAAACCGATCACCTACTGGCCTCAGAGTTTTTTAAAGATTACCGACCGCTTTCACAGTATCAAATATTTGTCGAGGATCTTTTCATTTCAGCCTGCTACCTGTACCGGTTTTATTTATAAACTTAGCTTATATACATACCAGTAACTGTTTATGTTACCGAAATAGAAAACATAAAACAGTTGCACTTTTTCGAATTTTTCGACCGAGGCTGAACGCCTTCTTATAAGTACAGTTTTGGGATATCAGCCTCAAATGTTGTTTCATGTTGTTTTTTTAGTTTAAAAACATGTTATGTTCTTAAAATATCCTTACTGATTTTAGGCAATATGAAAATGCATGTGGTACATTTGTGTGGTATACGGTAGTAGCTGGTACTGACTTCCTTGCTAACTTGATATTGTGATTTGGTAAAAGAAAAAACATGTGATGTAAAATTGTTATCTGCAAACTTTAGCGGTCAAAAAGCTCACCGAAACTTCAGCAATTTTTTAATAACGCTGTATGAATTATTTGCAATAGGTTATCATAACAAATAAATGTTCTTCACCTTTTCTCAGCCTCAGCATGTTCTCTTAACATGTGCTTAATTTTTTGGTGATTTTCAGCCTCGTGTTCCGGTTCATTAAAAAAAGAGTGTTCTGTTCATCAGCTGGGTTCCCAAACTGTGCAAAGAAATAATTCCGAAATTCCAAATTCTCCAAACAAAAGTTCATAGTTTTTTAAAAACAAGTTTTGGAGAATTTTGCTTTTCGTTTCCAGTAATTAGTTTGTTTCATCTGATCAACTCTCGTTTTCTCAGCACCAAATTTTTTGTTTTGTTAGAGTTATGTTAGGAGAAGTTGGATGTTGATAACCGACTAGGATTAATGAATTCGTAGCTAACGCAGCGGCTGTTCCCCTAAGAAATAGGCTGTGAAATCGAAAACGTTTGTTTTTTGTCGTGAACCATGCTGTATTTTAAGAACGTTTGTATAAACTTAGTTGGTTTCGGCTTACAAAAATAAGATTCGGTTATTTAACTTCACCAATCGAGGTTTGTTCTTCGCAAACAGATTTATTTTTCGGCACCAAAAATCTGTGAAAAGCGACAAAAAAATAGATCGAGTGTGGTGGGCTTTCGAGTATCTTGCAAAACTGATCGACAATAAAAGTTTCAGAAGATGACACGAAACAGTTTCCTAGGTAAATTAGGTTTGAATCGCTACGAAGAATTGAATTGTGACAAGTGTTAAAGCAAGAGCCTGAAATTTTTTAGGGTCTAAAAACGCCAAGCTATTGGACTGTTTGCAGTCCCGTGTTTTAGCAAACGTGCGTACTGATAAGAAGTTTTAAAAGATGTCCTTTGGCGAACGTTCTAATACGTGAGCGCTTTTTATTAGAGACATTAAGCCAAATATCAGTAGTTGACGCGTACTTGCACACGTTATGCGGTCGTGGTGATCGTAACGGAGGCCGCTAAGACGCTTTTCGCCTCCTTGACGATCACCACGACCGCACGACGTGTGCAAGTACGCGTCAACTACTGATATTTAACTTCCGGTTCGCCTCCTTGGCAACACCGACGTCTCATGCTTAAGGTCTCTATTAACTGCATCACACGTTCACGACATCACGAGAGGACTTAACGCCCACCCGCTAGCTTCCCAGCGAAAACTTTCACCTTTCAATTAGTATTTTTTTAGGGTAATTCTAAAACCGAGAGGTATTTTTTAAGGCGGAAAACTATTATCTCTTGTTATTTTTTAGGGTATTTTGGGGACTTTTCCGACGGTTATCCCTACCCTTTTGACCCCGGAGTACCCCCCCTCTCCGGGGGGGGGGAGGGCAGACGTTTAACATTTCAAATGTCAAAATATATGAATCGCATTAACGCTAACGTTGAGCACTAAATTAGCACATAGCTCTATTCATAACCTGTGTAGTGACCGTTATTAGGGAAGAAAAAGTGTCAATCGAGCAAGCCGCCATATTGAACGCGAGCGAAAGAAAAGCCAGCTCGTGCGTTCTTGGCGGCTCCCTCATGACCAATTGACGCTTGATCTCTCTGTTCATTAACTGAGGGCAACGGCGGATTCAACAGAAACATACTTTTTTCAAAGTTCTTAGTTGTTGGGCTGTTTCGGAAGCTTATTTCTATGGGTTTGTGATGTAAAAGAAGCTAAACAGCGGGAAAAATAGCTAATTTAATCACTCTGCTAGTAATGTAATTATACGAACGAATTGAACTAACTTTTGATACAGTAAAAACCCGCATAAAAGAACAAGTGGATTAAGAACACTCAGGCTGAAATTTGGCTAAAAAGTATCATAGACATAAGAACACATTCAGCCTGAAAAATGAAAATTGTTCTTATCTAAAGAGCTGGATGGCATGAGTAACTCAATTAGATAATGCCAATGTGTTTGAACTTTGCTAAATACAATTATGCAACCAAATGAATGTTATCATCTGTCTTCTGTCATTAACAAATAGTCTTTATTTGCTGCAGACACTAAATGCTGTTTGGTATAAAACTATAACACTATACATTTGTACCTGAACATTATTTCATCTGTTGAGTGTTGGTGGTCTTGTTCAGTGTTTAATTTTAGAAAAAATTTTAAGAACACCTTAAGAACACTTTCAGCCTGATTTCGCAGAAAACATCCGATAAATAAGAACAAGATCAGCCTGAACCCCCAAAACATGTGTTCTTTTATGCGGGTTTGTACTGTATTCAACATGATATATAAAATTATGTACACAGTAAATGCTTTCTCTGTAGTCAAATAAAGCATGCGAAAGGGCACACATGAATTCTACGTATAAAAATTATGCACAATCGTATTTATAGATATTTTTAAACTTTAGTACCTGGAGACGAAACACTTAATAGTCTATAGAGTGTGTCAACCAATACTTTCTAAAAAAGAGCATGTTGTTCTTTTTGTAATGCTGTAATACACGTGTCTTTTTTATAAGAACAACTTTATAAGAACAACGAGGCTCAGATTGGCCAAAATTTAAGAACAAGTTAAGAACAAGCTGAGGCTCGGGGCTCGATTGAGCAATTATTTTTAGAATAGCTTTACAAGAATGATTAGCAATTTTTTTTAATCATTATCATTGCTTCAAATTAAGCACTACACCCGCCTAGCAATCCGTTTTCAAGAACATGTGTTGCAGTACCTTAGACTTAGTATTTTTTTTCAATTTAAACCACACATAGAAATAAGAACAAATTAAGAACAATTTGAGGCTCAACTCGCCAAAAAATTAAGAACTACGAGCCTCTGCCAATATTACCGGTTCAGTTACAAAAAAAAGCGTGTAACAAGAACTGCCCTTTTGAAGTACAACTGCAACCTCTAAATCCAAGTTTCATTTTGAGACTAAAGAGCAAATTAACACAGTGCTTTTGATTATCTTCAGAGATGTCAAACTCTAACATGCTTTAACATTTTTTCAATGGCGCCGGCAAGTGCAACTGGAAAATATAATATAGAATAAACAGAAAGAGAAACATGTTGCCGCAGATAGGATTCGAACCCACGTCCCTCGGATTCTTAGTCGGGTGTGATGACCACTACACTACCGCGACAACCATAATGGCAACATAGCTATCATGTGGCGTGTTGATCTTAACGCGGGTTTTCCCGAGTAGTTTTACTTTCAGAAAAAACATACCCTTGCCTTAAGAGGGCCGGAGTAAGCTCATATAGTGGGAGCGCCGACGGCGGGGGCTTGCTTCCCCGGGAAATTTTTGGCAAACTTTGAAACTATACTAGCTTAAGTGCCAATTCTGCTTACTGATGGGGTACTTTGAAAGATATTTGGTAAGTCAGATTCATAATTTTCAGCTACGTTTCCCAATTATTTCTAGATTTTCAGTCTTGTTGAATGTGAACAAAAAATTGGG